>PVKH010027844.1:0-12944 GCA_004027955.1 Chaetophractus vellerosus | reverse complement strand
AGATGCCATCATGTGTCTTGCCATGTGACAATTTAAGGGCTAAGAATCACCAGCAGGCAGCCCCAGAATGCCACAGTCTTTGCTGAGAAAGCATTGCCTTGATGGTGCCTTGATTTGGCTTTTCTCATAGCCTCAAAGCCATGAGCAAATAAATTCCCATTGCTTAAGCCAACCCATTTTATGGTATTTGTTTGGGCAACCAAAGAAACTAAAACAGATTTGAAATATAGGAATACCTAAAGAACTGCAATGCAGTTATGACATCACTACAAGTTTGAAGTAACTGAGCCTGGAAAGTGGCCAACTGATCAAACAGAGGAGACTGTAATTAGATATAATCTCCTTGTCTACCATCACACCCTAAGGAGATGACTGGCTTTGTCTTTAAGATACTTCAGGAAATAGAAGAGGTTTCTCCAGTAGAAGACTCCTGAGTTGCAATTTATGGAGATAAAGGTATCCCAAGGAGTCAGAAAACCTGTGATGACAATAATTAATGTCAAGCTACTCCAAACATCTGAAAGAAAAATCTTACCTCTCCTCCACACCATCACCTCAAACCAAAGCAACTTCTGTATGCTTAAGAAAAGCAAAGGAGTAAGAACCAATCAAGACGAAGTACTCCAACACGCCCCCCGCCAAAGCTTTAAACAACCAGCAAGAGCTGGCAGAAACATCTTTATTAAAGCTCCAGAAAACAGTTAAAGCATTGTAATTACAGGGCACCAAATCAAGCAAAGGCATCTTAAGAGTGGTAGGATATCATGGCACCCTAGCTGCCCCCTCCTCCATCTGCTCACTGGCTTGGCATGGAGCTGGCCTGCACTTGTTATGAGGGCCCCTGGTCTCAGTTGTGTAGGGAGCAGAGTAACCCTCTACACACACTGGGAGCAATTTGTCTGGTGGCAGTTTAAGGGCTGGAATCAGAACACTCATCACAGGCTTGCTGTCCCAGAACTTGCCCTGCATGTAGGAGATGGCTCACAGGGTTCTCTTACAGAAAGCTGAGGGACAGTAGTCAAGTCATGGCTGCCTGGGACAAGGGATCTTTGGCTGTAGGACATAGAGTGCAGTGTCCAGGACCAGGAGGAAATTGTTTCCAGGGAAAGAGGGGACATTCATATCTCTATAAATGGGGGAATAACTAGTGCCACACACACATGCCCAAGACAAGATACATGTGTAGTTAGGATCAAGGAAGCCCCTATACTTAAGCTTGGAGCTAATATGTAAATTTATTCTATGGATAAGTTGCAAAGGAGAGCATTCACACAAGTCAATGTACAAAGACTGGGAAAAATTGTGGGTTTTTTGGTTTTTTTTTACCTCCTTCCTCCTCCTCTTCTTCTTTTTTGTTATCTCCTGGAATTCAAGGAAAGCTCTGTCATAACACTAGCTGGATACAGGCTTAAGGAATAGGTTCTTCAGAGACTAAATTCCAGCAACAACACTTTAAAAATATCAAAATGTCCACTTCCAATAAAATATTACAAAGCATAAAAAGAAACAGGAACATTGACCCAAGTAGAGGAGAATATAAAAGCAATTGAAATCATCAGTGAGGAGGACCAAACCTGGGTTATACCAAAGGCTTTTTAAAAATGGTCCTAAATATCCTCAAATCACTAAAGGAAAACATGGATTAAGGATTGAAAGAAAACAACAGAGGAACACAAAGATAATATCAATAGAGAGATGGAAACTATGAAAAGGAACTGTTTTAGTTTGCTATAAGCTGCCAATGCAATATACCAGAAATGTGTTGGCTTTTATAATGGGAATTTATTAAGTTAAAAGCTTAGTTCTGAGGCCATGACAGTGTCCAAATCAAGGCATCATCCAGATATGCTATCACACCAAGTTGCAGCTGTGGGCAATTAGGCTCATGGTGGTATCATCTAAAGACGCTTTCTCTCCAAGCTGTGGGCACCAAGCGCATGGCATGGCATAATGACAGTCTTCTCATCCTCATCTCTCCCCTCTCCTCTGGGACTCATCTCTTCAGCTTTGAGCTGCTCTATGGGCCCAGCCTTGCAGGGACCTCTTTTTGTGCCTCTGTGTCCTGCTGATTCCAGCCTTCAGAATCAGGGATCTCTCCTTCTGTCTCTGAAGCACTTTTTCTGTGTCTGTGACTTTCCAGTCCTCCATTTATAAAGATTCCACCCTGTATGAGGTGGGTCACATCTAAGATTAAGATCCTACTTGCCAAAATATACTACTTACAATGGGTCCACACCCACAGGAATGGATTAGCTTTAAGAACACACTTTTCTGTGGTCCATACAGCTTCAAACAATCAAAGGAACCAAACAGAACTGAATACCACAGTAAAAGAAATTAACAATCCTCTATAGGGTTTTAGCAACAGATTGGAGCTGAGAGAAGAAAGAAACAGTGATTTTTTTTTTTTTTTTTTACATTTTGGACCATAAACTTTTTTTAAAGATACATAGATTACATAAATGTTATACAAAAATTATTGGGATACCCATACGCCCCACCTCTCACACCTCCCACAACCTCCCACACAAACATCCCTCATTAGTATGACACATCACCTGCAATAGAAATACACATTCTGGGGCTTTGCCGCTAAGCATGGATCATAGCTCACATTGTAGACCACACTCCCTCCCACACAGTTCTGCACGTTATATGATGAAATAAAATGGCCTATATTTGTCATTGCAATGTCACTCAGGATAATACCCAAGTCCCGAAAAATCCCCTGTATTACAACTGCTTTTCCCTCTCCCTGTCCCCAGAAACAGTGAATTTGAAGATAAGACAATTGAAACCCATCCATATTTTTAGATTAACTCAGAAACCCAAAAAGACCCTTTTTAGAAATGCCACTTTTGTGTATACTTGCCATAGTGATGGTAACCACTTTACTCTCCCCTGTTTGAATCCATAAAAACTCCTGTTCCTCTGGTTTGGGGAAGGCAGATTTGAGACACTCTAGTCTCCTGTCCTTCCACCAGCATTAATAAACCTCCTTTCTTTCATGACACACACAAAAAAATACAATTGAAAACATCCAGTCTGAGTTACAGAAAGAAAAAAGAATGAAGAAAAATGAAAAGAACCTGAGGATCATCTTATCCCAGAAGGATAAGAAAGAGAAAAAGGAGCAGAAAGAATATTCAAAGTAATGACGGCTGAAGACTTCCCAAATTTAATGAAAGATGAATGTACACATCCAAGATGCTCAATGTACACCGAAGAAGATAAACCCAAATAGACCTACCTCATTGCATATTATAATCAAACTGTCAAATGCCAAAGGTAAAGAGAGAATTTGGAAAGTTGCAAGAGAGAAGCAATGTGTCACGTGCAAGGGACCCTCAATAAAAGTAAGTGCCAATCTAAACAGCCAACATATGTTTTTTCATCCATTTGTTAGCTTGTATTCAGAATAATGGGTGGTTTGAGTGAATTCAACAAGATATTTTTTTGTTTGGTTTGCTTTTTTAAATTTTTTTTCTTGCTTGTTTAACCACTATATGTCTTCAGACAATAAAGAGAGCAGACATAGAATAGGGTAAAATACAAACCACTTACATGCCCTAGAATATTTTCCAAGAGATTCTAAGTGAGTTGAGTGTAAAGAGGGAATTTGTATTTATATTGCTTGACAATAGCTGCAGTAGCAAATTTAAGCAAAAATAAGTAATTCTTTGCATCTCTTGATTTTATTAAGCAAAGGAAATAAAAAAGAGATATTTCTCATGTCAAAGAATTTATTTTCTCATTATTTTTGCAAGCAATTTCATTTTCGCTATGGTGACTAAGGGAGTAGGACTACATAGCTAGCTACCACTTTTCATTATATTTTAGCCTAATAGGAACACAGAAAAATTCAGCCTTGCTACAGGACAATTGTAAATGTGATTCTTATCTGTACTTCCTCTGAATTTTCAGGATTATTGTGTGTTCCAGCTCTTGTTTTATTTATCAGGAAGAAAATTTTTTTGTCGGCCTTGTTCATACTAAGTTCTACTGGAATGAGGATACTGAATCTTATTTCATGAAACTGGTTATATCAGAGTTTAAATAATCTATCCTCCAAATTATCAAATTAATAAAACTTTAATAACAGACTATGTGCTGTACAATAGTATCTTCTCCAACTTCTGATTATGAAGATGTGCATTTGATTGACAGCAAATAAGCTTTCACTTTTCATATTATTTTCTTGGTAATTTATCTACAAATGATCATTTAAAATACAATTTTCTTAGGCTTTTGAATTATAATAACATTTAGAATTCACATCACCTCTGATGTCTCAAAGCAGAAGTCACATTTACTACTATAAAGTACTCCCTTAAGAATCTTTCTTACTTAAGTTGTAAGAAAAATAATACTCCCTCCTGATCATAATTTCCTTTAAACAATGAGTATAAATCCAAGTTCCTGAGATCTCTGCCTTTATAGACTTTCTAGTGATTTTCAGACACTAGTATAGCAGTCCCACAATCTTCCTTTGTCACTCCCACATTTCTAGCCCCAAGCACAACTGGCACACAATAAATTTTTATTGAATGGATGGATAGATAGATAGATAGATAGATAGATAGATAGATAGATAGATGAATTAATAATTAAATGGACCTTACATCATTTCTCCTCTTGGCTAATATAAACACAAAACACCAGAAAAAAAATTTTTTTTAAGATTTATTTTATTTTATTACATATCTCCCCTCTCCCCTGTTGCGGCGATGCGCCGAGGCCGGTCACTGCGCAGGCGCGGCTTTCCCTGCTTGTGGGCGGCTTCTGCTTCCATTCACGGCTGGCTTTGCTTCAGTTCTCGGGTGGCTGGCTGCGCTCCATTTGTGGGCAACCTGCCCTGCCCGTGGCAGCTTTGCCCTGTCCGTGGCAGCTTTTTGCCCTGCCCACGGCGGCTCTGGCCCGCCTATGGTGGCTTGACCTTCTCAAGGTGGTCTGTCCGCTAGGAGAGGTCCCCGGGAACCGAACCTGGGGCCTCCCATGTGGTATACCGGCGCCCTATCCACTGGGCTATATGGCCGGCCCCCCAGAAAATTTTTAAATGGGAAAAAAGACCAGCTAGTGGTTACCAAATTCTAAAGAGTTAAAACAGAGTGAGTAAGTCAAGATAAACCCTATAAAACATAATCCTTAGCAAATTCAGTGAGACAGCCTTTAAGAGATATGCAAACCTTAAAATGAAAAAAGTCTTTCAACCATTGTTCTTATAAATAAAAATGCATTTCCACAAGCAAAATCATCACAATTTTAGCTTCATAATAAAGTGACATTTCCATATTTTTACACAAAGCATTTTTTTTTTGCCTCTACATGTTTTTTCACCCAGAGGAATTTTTTCCTTATTAAAAACTCACAGCACAGTGTGCATTCAAGAAAAGGATCTCAGCTATTCTTGTACATTACAGTCACTATGAATTCTATTTTTTCAGGTCATGTTTTAATATATTTGGGATATATATGTTTATGGAGGAAGGCTGTACAAAAATGAAAACTTTGTCATTTGGAAACGTGCTTCTGCTTTCTCTATAAACACCAAAGCGATTTCATTTCATTACCTCTGGGCTCATTCATTTATTGCCTCGACTCATTTTTGGTTCATTGCTTTGTTCCTCAGTTCATTCATCATCCAGTGACTTGTTTTATGTCTCAAAGTTTCAGTCAATTTATGAGTGACTCGAAGGCTCACAAAACTAAAGAGTTTTGCACCTGATTACTTTCTTCGTCTTTTGACAACAGAGGTTGAAATATTATAGTCCTTCTGGGCTAAACCTTATGCTTAAGGTGGCGGTGGCTATTCTCCTTGGTAGCTGAGCAATTCGGCCCCGATTTATCCTAAAACCCCCCACCTAACACTGTCTCAGAGAGCCATCCTCAGACCACAGGAGGCAAGCCAGAGGTTCTGTCCACCAGTGGCTGCAGCTGTGCCCTGATTAAGTGCAGCAAGATGGCCTCACATTCATTAGAGCAGAGGAGCAGGGGCTACTGCTAGAACAAATATGAAGCAATGGGACACTTCCACATAAACAGTATGAACAAAGTGTGTTTTGTTTGTACAGCCTGAGAAAGAAGCTATAGACATTTATGAAAGAATTTGGTATTTTATTGCAAATTCGAGTATGAGTGAAATAAAGTCAATTATTAATTTTCTACCAGTGAAGAGAGAAACACTGAAATGTTGACCCATCACTCTACCATTCTTGGGCTTACAGAAGGCTCCAGAAATCCGTCTTATGTACCTACAGCTAAGGAAGCTGATGGTTTTTTACATGCTTGAAGCTGTATGCCTAGATAATTAAATATTTTGTATGCTGCCTCAGTTGTCCATTAATTGTCACATTTGTGTAGGGAGAAAAAGGGCACTGTGTTAAAAATCTGTAAGATTCTGGGAAAAAATCTTGTCCTAGGAAAACCAAAATATATAATCCCCCAAGAAAAGTCAGTGATACCATAGCAATTCGATGCAATAAATAAGTTTCTTCATGGTGTCAAAGTGACAGATACGTCTCTAAAATTCAGCCAGGGTCCAGCCATAGAAACATAACTGGGAGATAAATATACAATAAGGGACTTACTACAAGTAATTGACTTATGTATGGGCTGCCTAAGCAAATCCAAAATCAGTAAGACAGCTGGTCAGGAAGGAGAGATCATAAGTTGACTAGAACTGCATGGGCACAAGTGTTCAGAGTCTCTGAGATCAGGGAAAGCCTCGTCCTGCTTGTAAAGGCTTGCCTGATTAGGTCAGTCCCACCTAAGGTAGTCTCCATTTTGGTTAAATTAAAATCAGTTGACTAGGGACTTTAAACACATCTGTAAAACACCTTCATAGCAACACCTATATTCTTGTTTGGTTGTATAACTTGGAACTCTAGTCCAGGCTAGCTAAGTTGACCACCAAAAAGCTATCATATCAGGGATGGTCCTCCTTGCTTTAAAAAGACATTGGGATGGGAGCAGATATGGCTCGAGTAGTTGAGCACCTGCCTACCACATAGGTGGTCCCAGGTTCAGTTCCTGGTTTTTCCTGAAAAAACAAAAACAAACAACAAGCAAAACAAATGATAAAACCAACTCAAGGAAGCCAATGTTTGGCTTAGTGGTTGAGTGCTGGCTTCCCATTTACAAGGTCCTGGGTTCATTCCCTGGCCCCAGGGCATGAAAAGGCATTGGCACTCAAATCCTTGGTTGTCCATGTGATTGCACATTCTAAAATCATTTTTATATCTACCACACAAAGCAGTTAAAACACTCCCCACAAATTCCTGTATGGCGGCTGTGCTGGGGCTACTGTGCTGAAGAGTTAGAACAAGCTCCAGGACACAATCAGGTGTAGCCTGAGGGCAAACAAACTAGAAACTTTGAAAAAATATGTTGGTTTAGATTGGTCTCATGAAAAGTGACTGGAGAGGAAAGTGCAAATTTTTGGCCTGATAGGACTTTTCTGCTGAGAAACAGCTAACCAAACCCAGTGGTTCTGTGGAAATGTCTTTGGACCATCAGTTAGAACATTTAGTAAGAACACTCTTGGTACTCAAGCCACATTCCAAAGAGAACAGTGTTTTCTTTATTTCTTTCTTCTGTATTTAATCTGCATTACATAATGAGCTTTGTGTAAGATTTGAATAAAAGGTTTACTGCTGAAAATATACTATATCATAGTGTACTAGAGAGGGCTAACAAAAGGCACCTGTTTCCTGAGATGCCTACACTGGGAAGCTTTTGCTCCTGCAAGCATAGTAACTATTCAAAAACCCCTGCTGTGCTGCTGCTAATGTTTGTCTTCCAAACACAAGTCATAGAAAGAGCTCTCAGCTACACCTGCTCAGCCTGTGTGATTACTGAGGAAACATTGCCCATTAAAACCATCCATTGGTCAAAGATTTAGTATCAAGGGATACAATAAAAAGCATTGTGAAGGCAAAGCTGCTAAAAGTATGAGAACTCTGCAGTCTGAACGTCGACTTCCAGTTGGTCATTTGGGGTCGAAGTGGCTGTGATACATGTCCCAGTCACAACACAGGTTTACTCGTGTCCTTTCTTATTGAACTTAAGCTTTTATAACCAGAAGCAGCTTCTAATACAAAAATATCTACAGCATGCAGACAAAGAGCTCCTGTCTACAAATCATAAAGAATCTAAAGCATGCAGGTTCTACAATATGTGAAAGTAAGTTTAAAAAGACTAATTTCTTTTTTAATATTATTAATAATAAAAATAATTAGTAATAATAGTAGCTAATTTTATTAAGCATTAACTCTGTGTCTGACATTGTTTTAATGCTTTAAATGTATGAGGATATTAAAGCCTTACCATCACCCTGTTTTGTAGGTACTACCATCATGTATATTTTTCAGATAAGGAAACAAAATTACAGGTTAATAAACCTTCCCAACCACTTTGGAGCCAATATTAAAACCCAGCCAGTCTGAACTAGACTCTGTAATCCCAAACGCTTGTGTACGAAGCAAGAGAATGCCTTTCAAAATTCATTTGAATTCATATTAAACTGAAGTTCAAAATTATTGAAAAAATTAAAAATCACCTGGTATTATGCAAACTTATTTATACAGAAGATAATGAAGCATAGAGAATATACAGTTGTTCAGATGACACAGTATAGACACTGTATTTTATAATAGCTCACACCAAGAATAATGGACACAAGATGTTAGGAGACTTTGCTTGCAGTAGATAGACAATTAGTTTAGAAGAAAAAAAAAACAATACTAGAGAGAAAGCTATGACACTCCAAGTGACTCCCATGATACTCTGGTCACCAAACATACAAGCCATCAAGGGTTCCTGGGAGACACTCCTACACCCAGCTGAGCAGACTAGGGTAACCCAGCCAAAGTCACAGGCAGGAATCTGTAGGGTAGACAGAGGTTTCTGAGATGGCTTGGGAGAGAGCTCTGTCCAAAAAGGAAATAAGCAATTCAACTACTCAGATATCTTCTTTTGAGGACCCAAATATGAGACATTAAAAAATAAAGGTAGATAGTTGGGAGTTGAATGAAAGAAGAAACAGTCATGTGACAGTTGTACTTTTTTTCCTATTACTGCTCTAACAAATTACCACAAACTTAGAGGGTTAAAATAACGCAAAATATGTTATCTTACAGTTCTGGAGGTCAGAAGTCCAAAATGAGTTTCACTGACTAAACTCAAGGTGCAAGAAGGGCTGTGTTCTTTCTGGAAACGCAAGGGTAAGAGCCATTCTCTGCCGTTTACAGCTTCTAGAGGTCGCTTGGATTTCTTGGCTCATGGTCCCCTCCCGCAATGGCTCTCTCCTACGTTCTCTCTTCTCTTTTGCTTCTCTTTCTCACTTAATGACCTTTGTGATTACAATGGACCTCCAGCATAATCCAGCTTAATCTCCTATCTCAAAACCCCTAATTTAATCACAACTGCCCAGTTTCTTATGCCATTTATGGTAAACCAATTCACTAGATTGGGGGATCAAGACATAGACGTCTCTGAGGCATGAGTCTGTCCTAATACAGTAGTAGAAGGCAGTGGTGTAGTGATCACAGCTTGACTCTGGAACCCAGCTGAGCGTGTGGAATTCAAACTCCACCACCAACTATGTCAGCTGGGAAAATTACTGAGCCTCTCTTTACCTCTCTCTTGAAAAAGGGATTCATAATAATACTTAGCTCATATTTGTGAGACTAAATAAACTAATACATATGAAAAGCGAGAACAAACTGCTTGGTATATACTAACCACCCTATCAATGCTATCTTAAAACAAGGAAAGACAGCATTTCATGTAATCCTTGAGACAAGGAACACATAGGGACAAACTGAGAAACAGCTACCTTCAGGACTGCTCTTCTCTCCCAAGACTGCCTCATTCCCCTTGAGATTTAGCCATTAGCCTGCAGAGTTGGTTTCTTATGCAAATACTTCTCTACAAATTAAATCACTAAAAATTATCTGGAATAGCTTTGGCGTGTTTCTAGATGGCACTGGCATCTTTGAAATGATTTACTCTAACTTTTAGAAACCTTCATGAGTTTTTGAAAATGAAACAAGCAATTGTTTTGCACTAGAAGTTGTGTGGTGGGTTCTAAATCAATAAACCGAAAATCAATTCATTAAAAGCCAAGTCACAGAAAATCAATTCACTGAATGACCAAAATCTCAGAATTTATAATATTTATCAATTTACCCAAATCTTCTGTTTTAATTCACAGTATTTAGATAAATTTGGTAACTTTGGAACATTATTTTTGTTTGGTTTTATTTACTTTTTTCTGCATACCCACATTTTTTAAATATTAGTTTTTTTCAAGCCTGGAGTCCTAGAATAGTATACATTTTTTATTATGTCTGCTATTTGGGGAATTATATTTTATAATTAGTAACGAAATTTCAGCATAATATTAGAACCCAAAACCTTATATACATTTCCCATAAGTATAAAATTCTAAGGAAGGATCCTGAGTACCCACAATGATAAGAAATGTAAAAAATATATTAACTAATTGCTCAGAAATACAAATTAAAATTGATATTGCTTATAAAAGAAGTATTACTGTTTACAAGACTAGAAAAAATGGTATTCAAAGTGACTAAAGGAAAGCAGAATAGCCAAAAAAAATCTATTAGAACTAAAATGTTGACATTTTCTACCAAGGAATGATTGCATTATGTAGAAAATTTTGATTTGAAAACAAAAGACCACACAAAATGAAAAAAAAAAAAGGAAATGAGGATGCAAGGAAGATTCTAGAGCAAATCAAATGATTAGTATCACAAATCTAATAGAGAAAATATAAGTACAATTTGTGAAAGAAAAATAAAAACATATTAGTTAAAATCTTACACTACGTTAGAGTAAGAAATAAATTTGGAAACAAGGTCAAGTATATTGCGTATTACATACATTTGTTAAAACTAGCAAATGAAGGTCATTATGCTACTGGAGAAACTAATGAAACACATTTAAAAATGGTAAAATATTGACAATACAGCAACTATTTATGATTTAAAAGAAAGCAATATAAAGCGAAATATTTTCAGATGTAATGCTGAAATTATGGCTATTAAGAAACATGCCTTTTTGAATATTCATTATATCCATGAGAATCGTTATATCATGACACTCCAACTCTTTATTTACAATAAAATTAACATTTTTAAATGCTACTATACAGACAAAATAACAACTTTATTGGCCTTTGCAGAAGTCACTGTGAATCATTGTGAAAATCATCCCAAACAATAGTAGTTGGTATATTAGATATCTGACACATCAATATTCCATGAATTAGCTTTTTGCCTATTATTTAGAAATGCCTTTGTTTTCATCTTTGTTATGAATACTCACCATTTTTTCTTCTTGGAAAAATTTCCGTTTGTCTATATAAAGGAGTTGCAGACAAAAAACAAATCCCTTGTAAGACTGTATTATCTAGTTTAGCCTTCTGGTTTCCTGCTAAATCACTAGGAAAAAAATCTCCCTTATCCCCCAAGTCCAAATGCAAATGTATTGCCTCTTAAAGGCTTTTATGATTCCCTATACTGCACTAGATTTTCCTTCACTTAAGCTCCTAATTGATCTTTAATCATCCCCTCAATTACTCACTATGTTGACTATCTCAGCAGTAGATTATTAAATCTTTGAGATTATACGTGTGTCTCCATGACCTATAATTGGATGCCTAGAGGCCATATGGACGGATGGGTCAATGGATATAAAAGACTAACTATCAAATCCTGAGTCTCTCAAACCATTAGATGAGCTCTACTACAAGACACTTGCAACAAATTTTTAAGGATTTTTTGAAAAGGTTGAATTTTTAAATTAGTGCTATTTTCTCTACATTGTAATCCCAGCATTACAGCAATTCATTTAGACATAGAAATATTTCAGAAATGAGCTCTAGCAATACAAATTTAAGTTGAAAGAATTGATGGGCATGAAATGTCATCACTGTGCTTAACACACTTCAGAATATTAGTACACCTAAATAATAAATAATTTAGACTTAATTACAGCTGAGAAGGTCAGTGGTGCCACAAATCAGATTTTTAGTGGAAAATGAACAAAGCACATCCCACATTTTTATTCTATGGGTTTGTCCACTCAGAGAAAGTAGTTGTTTTTTTTTAATGGTTATTATTTAAAGAATTGTCTGATTTTTATCCACATATTTGTGAGAAAATTGAAGATTTGCTTTGGATATTATTCTATTGTGAATTTGCTTTTCAAAGAATTTGGCCACAAAAACAGGTTACATCTGAGTACAATGGAATTAGTCAAACATGATTTTCCATTGGTACAACTGAGGACAAGGAATCCCAAAATCTCAGTAAAGGCAGTCTGCTGTGACATTCCTGTGCAAGTTCCAGGATTCGAGGCAAAAGAAGAAAAAAAAAATTCTCTCCACTAGAATCATCATAAATCAGTAACTTCAGCCTTCCTGCTGAAACTATACTAAATGACAGAATAGAGAGGGCAGCAATTCTTTCTTGGCCACTACAAATTTTGAAGTAGGGTTGTGGCAGTTTGATATAGTTATGAATTCCATAAATAGATATTGGATTTTGCTTGTAAACTGGTCAGTTCTGCTGGGCCTGATGAAGTTATGATTAGGGCTTTGATTGGGCCATGTCAGCAGGACGTTGTGCCCCTACCCCTTTGTGGGCAAGGACTCAGGGATAAAACTACATAGTAGAGGGCCTGGCTAGATAGCTCAGTGGATAAAGAGCGTGCCAGGATACCACATGGGAGGCCCCGGGTTCAGTTCCCGGGGACCTCTCCGAGCGGGTAGACGGCCTTGAGAAAGGCAAGCCACCATGGGCGGGCCAGAGCCGCCGTGGGCAAGGCAAAAAGCCATCATGGGCAGGGCGGAGCCCCCACGGGCATGGCAAAGTCACCCGTGAAAAGCGGAGCTGCCGCCTGCGAAATGCGGAAGCCGA
>PVKH010027843.1:0-10000 GCA_004027955.1 Chaetophractus vellerosus | reverse complement strand
CTTCAGAATTGCCTATGTTTAACTGATTTGCCTTATTAAACACTTCTACATCTGATTTTTGCACTGGATATGTGGTACAATTTTAAAGATTGCTCTGTTTTTAAAATTGTTTCACTCCCAGCAGAAAGCTTCTTTTCTCTGTTCCTTCTCTAGGAATCTTGAGCTGTTTTGTTTTTGTTTTTGTTTTGCCTCTATAGTTTGTATGTGTGTGCCAAATTGGAGAATAAATCCTGGGAGTAGGGTAATTCCAGAGAGGACTTTCCCAAGTTGCTCTTTCCCAGCCAAAACTGTGCCAGGAACCTATGAAGGGGGTACAGACCAGTTCTAAAGGGGCTTGGGGAGACGGTCAAGAAAGATGCCAAAAAGCCTTTTTGTTGGCTCCCTGAAGCTGTGCTTTCCTGGCCTGCCCAGTATATGGCACTCTTTGGAAAACTGTTTCCTGCAACCCTAAGGATGCAGTGTAGTTTTCATCTTCCACTGTTTCCACCACTGTTCGGGGCAGTGTTGAAACAATGACTGCAGAGATTCCTGTCTGGGGCAGGCTAAAATAGTGATTCAGAGCCAGGACCCAGTGATCCAAACTCACTGATAGAAAACCCAGATCAGCACTCAGCCATGGCCCCTAATATTCCTGGGGAAGAGGGCCTCCACATCCCTTTCCTTCTGCAGCAGCCAGCCAGGGACCAGACCTGAGGCAGCTCTCCTTGAGTGAGGGTTGGGTGCTGGCCCCTGCTGTGGAGCAAGTTACTCAGTTTTTTTTTTACTACAGTTTCTTAGTTTCCCCATCCCTCTCCTCCCTGGATGCCATATGGTGCTCCCTGGCCTCTAGAGCCCCAGAACAATTGTTTCAGACAATTTCTGCATGTCAGCTAGTGGGTATTGGAGGAGGAGTGAGCCCTGTAGCTCCCTACTCCATCTTCCCTGAAGTCCATGAATGGTTTTTTAATTAAAATGCAAGAGAGAGGTGGAGCCATGATGCATGTCATCCTTGTGACAAAGGTGTGTGGTACAGCCATGGATCAAGAATCAACAACCTTGTAGCTTTAACTAGCTTGGGACCTCCCTTAACTACTCTAAAACGTTGGCTTGGAAAGATGTAAGTGGAGTCACGTGGCTCTGTTGAAGCAGTGTGCATGAAACTGTTTTGAAAGTAAAACCACATACAAAAACCAGAGGTTGTCATTAGGAGAACTGAGTAGAGGTTTCCTCTGAAATTATTTATCAACTTCTGGGTTTTAGGTCTCTACTCAGCTTTAAAAATGGCTACATACAGTATTTTCCCCCATCTGATTCCAGCAAGTGCACTGGTGTTAAAATTTGACAAAAGTAATAGCAAAACATTTTGGAAATCTGCTTTGGTTTTATACAGCAAATCGTAAATCAGACATTTTGATTCTAGTACCTTTTAGTGGATGGTTCATATTACCTGCTTCATATTCATGCCTTAGCCCTACCCAAGTTGCTGGACAATCTTAGAAAAATGGCTAAATCTCTGGGGTCAAGTTCTCTCAATTATAAAGAGGATTAATAATAGATGCTCCGAGTTTCCACATATTTTGCTCTTAGTTGGAGGCATTAAAGGCAATTTATTAAAATAATTTGTGAAAGCTCTTTAAGAATTTCAGTTGAAGAAATCATTGTGTATCCGAAGTTAAACTTTCTTGGCATGCCCTAAATGTTTGCAAATAAAATCTTTTAAGTGTGTTGGGAGAGAAGTATGAAATGCCTTTATAAAGTGAAGGATCCTTTTCAAACCCCTAAATTGGTAAATATGTAAGACTGTTTTCAAAATCAGATTTTCTAAAAGCTACCTGTAGTGCCATTTATGTTACACACGTGGGGCTGTTCATGGAGGTTAGCAGTAAGAGCTAGCTTCGTGTACGTATCAATTTTAAGAAGTACCAACCATGTCACTGATCTAGAATCTAATGGAGAGTGTCTAACTTTGGGGAAAGATGTATTTCCCTAGAAATTTCAAAATACAGTGTTAAGACTAACCAGGAATCACAAACAAGCATATATTTTTCAAGATAACTTTCACTATCATTTTACCAACTAAAATACAATAAACTCATATAAATGAAAATGATATTGACACTATTCCAATATCTATTTCCTGCTGCTGAAGAAAACTATCAAGGGAAAAGTTCTTCTATTCTATCATTGTTAGCATAATCCATCTCAAGAATAGGATAAGATTAAAAAACAAAGGGTTAATGAGGTGGCTTGGATTAAGAAAATGTGTGTATATGGGTGTCTATAATTTTTTAACATTTCCTGATTTAAGAAAGAAATGTCCTAGGGAAAATGCAGGCTTGATTGAAAAACCTATTAATCTCTCCCTCTGGTTTTCTGCAGCACTTAGCGTCTGTATGACTCATCTGGCATGGGTGAATTGTCATGCATCTTTTCATGCATGTACTTCTTATCTGAATAACTAGTAAGTGAGCTCCTGGAGGGAAGTTCCCTGCAGCGCTAAGACTATTGCTTGTACATAACCCAGGTGCATTGGTCGTTGATGGACATGTACATTTGCAGGGAGGAGTCTGGTAAGATACACTTAAAACCTTTATTCATTGATTTACAAAATGTACAATATTTACAATATTTAGGCATTTATCCCATATTGACATGAAAATGCTGTGGGGAGTCTAAAAATAAATATGTGGCACAGAGGTTAATATATACATCGCCGCTCTTTGCACTTCAAGGCGCCACCAATGGTGGGATTTAATTGGAGGTTTAACGTGATAGAAAGGTCAGCTGACTGACCAGTCCTGGGCCTTCCACATGAATGGCCCTTCCTTGTCTCTTTGAAGCCAGAGATCACTTTGTTTAGGAACTGAACACAGCCGTTCTGATGCCCAGGCCCACTGGACGCATGCAGGAACACCTGTGCAGTCAGCAGTACCCACCTTGTGGTGGAAGAATCTGCACTGTTGTGGACCTGCTCCCTGCACACTGGTCAGAGAGGCTTTGGTGTGGTCCCTTTCTCATTAAGAACCAGTATTTGGATGTTGTCTCTTATTCAAATAGCATGCAGTACTTGGAAAGTGTCGATGGAGGGTGACCATGCACAAAAATGGTACTTGTAGACAGGTGCAACATCAATTTCATTACATCTAATGGCATCTTTAGATGCAGGATCAACCTGTGTCCTCCTTTAGCAAGACAGATGAATGAAGAAGCCATACCCCTTCCCCCGCAAAGAAAAAATATTATTTGGGGAAACATGCAAAATGTGGACTAAAAATCCACAAATAAGATGGTCAAATTCCCATCAAGCCAGGCCTGAAAGTTTTCCTAGAGGTGGTAATTTCACCTCCCCTTCCTCTTCAATCCCGTCTCTCCCATAATAATCTATATATGAAGGAAGAGGCTTTGTGTTTTGAGTGTCTTTGAGTCTCCGTACCTTCATCAGTGAAGTGTAAATACTAGTAATGTTCCTTATAAGGTTCTCGTGGGGATTATATGACCTAACTTAAAGTGCTTAGCATAGTTCCTGGCACACAGGAGGTGCTAAATAAATGTCTTGCTTTCTCTCCCTCGGTACTCCCCCACCCCACAATTTTGAGTGACATATTGATAAATCTACCAAACTCTGAATTAAGGCCATTTGATACAGTTTTGATTATTTTCTATCAGAGTTACCACTGTCAGTTCATATATGGTCCCTGAGGGGTTTTGTTTTATGAACCAGGCATATTTTCCTGTGCAGAGCAGATGTACCCTGACAATACTGTCCTCTGTATCAGCAACGGCTCCACCGAGTTTCATGCAGAGACACCCCATAACCCTGCACAGAAACTCATACCAGTATCAGTCACCACCCCAATATTCCTGGGACAGCACCACTGAGGAAGCCATGAGCAAAATCTTGAGGCAAACACATTACTCTCTCTCTCACAAGATAAGTTAACTTTTCCCAACCCTGGTGCAAGTATTATAGATAACTTTCAACAAGCACACATTACAAGGTCTACCATTGTTGAAAAATAAGTATTCTAATTTGATCGTTTTGTTTTGTTCAGAATAAAGGATTTTTTAACAATATATTTTAGTTTCTAGTTATGCCATACAAAAATAAATATTGTATAAATGATTTACAAGGAAGGAGAGAAAATAACTTGGGGTGCCAAAAATATAAGAAAGATGGTAGAAATTCATCATCTACCCCAAAAGCAATCATCTAAAAGAAAAAAGTTTCCCACTGCAGAGTCGGCTGGATTGCCTTATTAATCTCACCATCCCTCGCTGGTCCCCCTGCTTCTCACCCTAGCATGGCTTCTTTCCCTATCAACTGAGAGAGAATTCAATGCAAAACCGTCTCCCTTAAGTCACTGGGGATTTGGAAGTAGACTAGGGAGGGCTCTTAGGAAGTATGAGCTTCAGATGGGGAAGAAACTAGCTGAGCAACTGACTGAGCCATCAGAATGAACTAGCATCATTCTCCACCCATCTCCTTCCTTTCATTCCAGAAAATCTTCTCTGGATTGAAGCTATGCCTGAAGAGAATCCTATCTCCAGAAAAAATATTGCATCCTGCTTTCGAACTCTTTGGACCAGGGCTAGCCCCATTGTTCCAGGTGGAATCCAGCCTCTCAGGGAGCCTAATTAGATGCCATGATATAGAAGGATAAACATAGCCCCTTTGTGGACTTTGATTCCATTATGGTGTGAGAAAAGTCTTCTGCCACCCCACATACACGTCACACTTCCATGACTGCCTTTTTGTATCCCTCACAGAACAGAGGAAATATGACCACTATCATTGGGAGAAGAATGTTGGGGAAAATTAATTGGACAAATTGCTTAATACATTCCATGGGACTCAGTCAGAATCTTCAAGGAAACAGTCCATCCATTTCTGGAATAGATGTTTTAACATTCTAAAGCCATATGTGAATTTAGGATTGTATTGAAACCAGTGTTTTTTTGTTTTTGTTTTTGTTTTTTTTTTGTTATTTTTTTACTTTCCTCCTGTAAAACACACACCTAAGCATGGCCATATAACATACTGCCTAACATCTCAGAGGGGTCCCTGTACCTCCCAAAACTCATGAATTTGTATCCCAAATTAAGAACCCCAGATCTTAAATGCATAACTGTTTCTTGGAACAAAACCAAAGGTTTGGGGTTTACAACTCAGGGTCCATATTGGAGGCAGGCTGGCTTCGCCGGAGTCTCAGACTTGAAATGGCCACGCTGAAGCAAAGCTTGTTCCTAATGGGATGTGATGGTGCCTGGCCATGGTGATATCCATGAGTGCTGTGGTCTCACACTTGTGACCACTGTCAGGCCAGTAGACTCAAGCATGACCGTGGACCACCGTAATGCCCATGGATTGCTTCTGTACACGATGCCCTTGAGATGCTACAAGGTGAGTCCCAACCACACCCACAAGCAGGACACGATCACTGACATGCAGTGTGGCTTCCCGTTGGTCTGATTTATAGGCGACGTTGTGGCAAATGTGGCATCTGTTTCATTTCGGGGGAGGGGCAAGTTACAGATATTTCCTTCACAACAGGATGTGCAGACCTGGAAGAAAGAAGGAGAAAAAAAAGGGTGATGAGAAGTCAGACCTGTTGAAGGAACAGTCTTCCTCATGGCAAGACTCAAGTGAAAATTACCTGTTCTACAAAGTAGATGCCAACCTTGCATTTAGAGGAGTGGGATGATACTTCATCTGGAAGCAACATGGTCAAAATGAAAACTCCCTGGACTGAACCTCAAGGGATCTGGGTTCTGTTTTTGATAGCACCACCATGTGCTTTTCACAGTTTCACAACTTTCTAGGCCTCAGCTACTCCATCTATGGAATGAGGATTATAATACTTGCCCTACCTTTCTCAGAGAGGCTCTTTCTGACTAATTTGAGGAAGCTTTTGAGAGGGTAAACTTTCATTTGCCAGGTTTTCAGAGGGAAAATGGAGGGACCCGGATAACTTAAACTTGAATATTTACTTTCCTTAGAACTGTGTGCCTAATTCTCTCCATTCTCATGACCGAGTGAAAGTTTGAAGAGTTTTCATTTATGCAGTTACTCCTGCTTTAAACTGTTTTATTCCTGGATCATAAGGAAAAAAATAAACCCAAAGGTTATTGACAAATTATTTTAAGCCCGGGCTACTCAAAATGTGGTCTACAGACCAGGAGCTTCAGCTTCAGTTAGATTCGAAATGCAGAATCTTGTGCCCTTCACCGTCCTAGAGAGTTAGAATCTGCACTTTAACAAGATTCCCAGGTACCTATATGCACAGTAAAGTTTGAGAAGCTCAGTGCTGGTTCATATTCTACATAGTCATTATCCTGCAGAGATTTGGGTCTTTGGTCACAGTTGACATGGGCTGAGAAGACAGAATTGGAGATCAGAAGTGAGTTTGAATTCTGTCTCTCACTCACCTGCTGTGTGACCTGAGCACATGGCATAACTTCTCTGATTCTCAACTTCCTTCTTAGTAAAGTAGCCAGAGACATGCCTGAGAGCCAAGCCCAGCTTGCTGGTAGATAAAGGAGGGGTGACTGTGTGTGTGTGTCGGGGGGGGGGGGGTCAGGTAAAGTTCTTGGTTTTACCTTTCATATCTCAAACCAGGATCAACTAAATTTTAATTCTTCGTGTTGACTGATAATTAGATTTTGGACTTCTTAATCTTAAGGGAAAGAGGCCCCTACTGGTAATGCAAATCCAGGGTATGGAGAATGGGAGTCGGCCCCAACCACCAGCAAAGCAGCCTGATGGAGAGAAGTGGGTAGTCTCTACATACAGTTAGCCCTGACCCACCAGCAGGGCAATCAGCAGCATTCCCGCCTTACAACCAGTCAGCCTATCTGATTCTTTATATTCTCCTTCAAGGATGCCCTGGAAGTTCATTTTTAACTGGTTGCTTCTGTATACAGGAACCAGGTGAAGTCTGAGGGGAGCAAACTCCCAAGGAGATGGTTCTCTTTCCCCCTTTTCAAATGACTCAGGAGCCAAGAGAAACCTTCCCCAAATCACCATCCCAATTAACAGCATAGCCCCCACTTTACAGGAAGTTCTCAAAAAGGAACTGCCCTGGCTGTCCTCAGCTGTGTGAGCTGCTGGCACAGCCGCAGTGATTCCCATAATGGACACAACTGGCCACTTGATCGTCTTCTGCTGGTAGCTTTAATACTTTCTTCTGAGGGAAGAAAGGGCCTACAATAATTCGCAGTTCTCGCTTAGTGTGTCTACACAATTTATACCAGTTGTCCTATGCCCTGGTATAATTTTTTATACCTCTAGAGCAAAGAGGAAAGGAAGTATCTTTTCATAATGGTACAAAGACCGCCAGAAGCCAGCCTAAGAATTTGCTCGTGAACACTGACAGATGTCTGCTGTGGAGGGAGGCTGCCTGTGCAGGATCAGCCACTGGCTCTGTTTCCCAGACCTTGTGGCCTTCGTGCTCAGAGTCTCTGCAGCCAGTGGATAAGCACTCTTCCAGTGGTACACAGCGTTTGGTGACCGAGATGCTGTTTCCTGTGACTTCCATAGTGTGCTGAGTATAGCAGTACCTGGTCTCTGTCAACAGAGAAAACGTTTTTATTTGAGATGGGAAATATTAGCCCCACCTGCCTAAAAGGGAAACAATAGGAACGTCAACACCACAGTCCCTGAAAGGATCTAACAGCACAGTGGATATACAATGCATCAAACTTATGTCCATCCGTTCCAAAGATCTCCTTTGAGAGCTCTACTTCACCATGGAAGGAGGATGGCCTTTGAGGAACAAAGACACAGTGCTTTCACTCTTTGCCTTCTAACAAATTTGCCACAGTACTGATTTTTCTTTTGAGGGGTAAAGAGTTGGGAGGGATGATTTAGGATGTGAGAATCCAATTATCTAGGAGATGAAGAAGTGAAAAAAGTTTGAAGAACACAAGATTAAAAGAAAGGATGGGAAGGATGACTTTGAGGAGATGAAAGACTATAGCAGAGGGGCCGGCTCGATAGCCCAGTGGATAGGGCGCCGGCATACCACATGGGAGGCCCCGGGTTCAATTCCCGGGGACCTCTCCTAGCGGGCAGACCGCCTTGAGAATGGCAAGCTGCCATGGGCGGGCCAGAGCTGCCGTGGGCAGGGCAAGAAGCTGCCACGGACAGGGCAAGAGCCGCCACGGGCAGGGCAGGTCACCCGCGGATGGAGCGCAGCCAGCCACCCGCGAACTGAAAGCCGGCCGTGAACGGACGCAGAGACCGCCCACAAGCGGGGAAAGCCGCGCCTGCGCAGTGACCACTCTTGGCGCGTCGCCGCAGCGGGGGGAAGGGGAGATATGTAATAAAATAAATAAATCTTTAAAAAAAAAATATACCTAAGGCAAACTATGGATTATAATTAACTAATCCATAGTTTGCATCAATCTTTCATCAACCGTAACAAAACTAAGTGTCAATAATAGAGGGGGTATAAGGGGTATGGGATGTTTCTTTCTGGAGCAATGAAAATATTCTAAAATTGACTGTTGAATGCACAATTCTGTGATTATACTGACAGTCATTATTATACACACTTTGGCTGGACTGTATGGTATGTGAATACATCTCAATAAAACTTGTTTTAAAAAATGAATTACATTTCCATATAGTTGGAATAAGGGATTTGAAAATGAAAATAAGAAAAAATTCCAATAACAAAATAGTATAAAAAATTTAAAATACTTAGGAATAAATTTAACAAATGACACTGAAAACTACAAATTCATGGTTAAAAATTTTAAAGATCTATATAAATGAATAGATATTCCATGTTCATGAATTGGAACATTTAGTATTGTTAAAACAGCAATACTCTCTGTAGATGTTTGATATTGTTTATGACTTCCCAAAATAGATATTAGATTATGTCTGTGAACTGGTCTGTTCCTCTGGGCCTATCAGACTGAACTGGATTCAGAGGTTTCACTTTTACTTGATTAAATAATGATTAAGGCTTTGATTGAGCCACATCAGTAGGACGTGAAAACAACATGGCAGAGGAGAAAGTTAGAGTTTTGATCCTGGAGCCCAGGAAGTAAGCACACAGAGAAGGCTCCATGAGATACAGCAGAGGCCCTGGGAAGAGAGATGAGCCATTAGCCCGATAGTATACAACTGGCCTTGTGGAACGAGCAGAACAGCTGAGTCTGGAGAGAACCAAGCCCCGGGAGAGAGATATGAGACTTATCCCAGCCTACAGCTGATATTGGAAGAAGCTTGGACTACAGAGCCTTAAGAGGAAAAGGAAGCCTGAACCCTTGCAGCCATCTTGCTCCAGCACATGGCAACAGATTATGGGTGAGAAAGTACCTCTTATGGTACCTTGAGTTAGACTCTTTGAGACCTTGTGACTGTAAGCTTCTACCCCAAACAAATATCCTTTATAAAAACCAACTGATTTCTGGTACTTTGCATCAGCACCCCTTTGTCTGACTAATACACTCCCAAAAACTGATCTATAGATTCAACACAATCCCTAGCAAAATCCCAGCTTTTTCTGCAGAAATTGATAAGCCGATCCTAAAATTCTTAGGGAAATGCAAGGAAACAGAATAGCCAATATAATCTTGAAAAAGAAGAACAAAGATGGAGAAATCAGACTTCCCAATTTCAAAACTTACTACAAAGCAACAGTAAACCAGACAGTGTGGCTCTGACACAGGGATAGTTCAATGGAATAGAACTGAGAATCAAGAAACCAAGAACTGAGAATCAAGAAACCTTCTCATTACAATCAATTGGTTTTTTTTTTAAAGATTTATTTTTATTTATTTATATATCCCCCCCTTGCTGCTTGTGCTCGTTGTGTTCATTTTTGCGTTCTTCCGTGTCTGCTTATCTCCCCCTGCTGCATCAGCTCACAGCGCAGCCACTTGCCTTCACCAGGAGGCCCCGGGAACCGAACCCGGGGCCTCCCATGTGGTAAACAAGAGCCCAACCAATTGAGCCACAACCGGTTCCCATCAATTGTTTTTTTTTTTTTAAAGATTTATTTTTTATTTA
>PVKH010027842.1:0-12949 GCA_004027955.1 Chaetophractus vellerosus | reverse complement strand
CTAAATTCCTGTGGTTTGATTGGGATACCATGAAGAATAGCCGTAGAAGTGATAAAATTGACAGGTGGACCAAGAAATGAAAGCAAAGAGAATTTCAGAGAAAAGAGTGCAAGAAACATCCAGTCATATTCAAGAATGAAACTCAAGTTCAAATAGAAAAAGGACCCTGCCTCAAGGGTGTCTGGCTTCTTTTGCTTAACAGTAGATTTGTTTCATTCATCTTTATTGTTGCCTGTAGATGTGGACCATGTAGTCTCATTGCTTAATAATATTCCACTGTGTGAGTAAAGGAGATTGGTTTATTCATTCTATTGTTTGGGGGAATTTTGGCATCTTCAGTTTAGGGCATATTAAAATTAGTGCTTCCCTGAACACTGTGCACGTCTTTTGGTGAACATTTGTAGTTATTTCTGTTGCTTATATGCCTAGGACTAGAAGTGCAGAGTTATAGACTATAGTAGACACTTTAGTAGACACTAGCAAACCACATGGCAAAGCAACCAACAAATTGAGAATCTTACCTGACCCAGATCTTCACCAGCATTTCTATTTTCCAATTTTTGAATTTTAGCCACTGTCATGGAGATGACATGTCTCTGATGACTAATAAAAAGGCAAACAGCTTTTCAACTTTCAGTCAAATTTGAAATGCTGAATTCCGCTTAACATGAATAATACTAATCATGAGATTAGTAAAACTCTATCACTAATCCTTTAAATTTATGCATAGAAAATATGCATCTAATCTATACATGCACACAAACACTACACACACATACACTTATATTTACCAGAGTTTAAAAAAATACCTTAAAGTAGTCCATTTTATAAAATACACCTCTTTTGGTTCACCTTTTTGTTATTTCCTGTATTAGCAGGATGATATAATTATTTCTAACATTGAAACCGCAATAATTCTGGCAATCACACTGCTAGAAAAGTTAGCATCCCTTCTTTTGGAACATTCCCATTGAAAAGGAAAATCACTGCTGTCTTCTCTGCTACATTTCTAGGAAGTCGGAAGCAAAGATTCTTTCTAATTTAGCCCTTTTTTAGACACCTTTTATTTTATAGCCTCCAGGCAAACTCCAAGATTTCATTTTTATTAAGTTACTGGAATTGAACTAACATTGAGGCTTAGAATCTTTTTCAACATTATTATAACAGACACTAGTAAACTAAAGGATTCCTTATACAGAGAGAAACTAGGGCAGAACTATGTTTTTATAGGCACAGGGAGAATCAGGTGGGGATTCAAATTCATTCAGACTGGTTTCTTGGTTGTCATTAAAATCCATGTTAAGGGAATTACTATCTAGATAAGCCAGTTTTTCTAGCAACTCCATGAGAAAATCAAAGCCTGAACCACATCTTAATATGAGAGCTGCAAGTCTTCCTGGAAAAATTTGTTCCAACGATGCTCAGAGAATTCATCCTTGTCTTAGTTTCATCGGACTGCAGGAGCAAAGTATCACAAACTGGGGGGCCTAAAACAACAGAAATTAATTTTTTCAGTTCTGGTGGCCAGAAGTCTGAAATCAAGGTGTTGGAAAGACAATACTCTCTGAGATCTGCAGGGAAGAATAGGTCCCTGCTCTCTCCAGGCTTCTGGCAGCAGCTAGCAACGCTTGGCATCAATCTCTGCCTCAGGCGTCACGTGGCCTTGTCCCCTCTGGCTATGTCTCCTTTCTCCTTCTTATAAGGACACCAGCCTTAATGCATCAGGGCCCATTCTAATACACTTTGGCCTCATCTTAATAATATTTTCAAAGACCCTATGTCCACTTAAGAGCACATTCACAGGACCAGGAATTCGGACTAGAACACGTTGTTTTCAGGGCCACAATTCAACCCATAACCATCCTCCCTTTCCATGACTTCAATGGAAGGTCTTGCTCTTCTCTGAAAAAGTGCAATAGCTTGTTAAATGGTATCCCCATTTTTAGTCAACTCACAAGTCACTTTCACCATATACAGATAAATTTTCTGGGTCCACAAGCCCAATTTACCTTCCCCCAGAGACTTGCAATGTGTTGCGAAATGAATTGTCTGTTCTCTCCTCTCAGTCTATACCCTAAATGTGATATCAGCTGACTTTTCACTTGTCCTCTTAATTTTTTGTTTACTTTTGGAAGATGCCTTCCTGCCCTCCTTCTCTTTCTGACAATCAAGTTGAACCTTGCTTTAAGGCCAAGCTGCAGGGCCATGTTTTCCAATAAAACTTCCCAGATCCTTCCAGCTGATTATAATCTCTCTCAATTTGAATGTAAATTGGGCAGTGTATATTCCTAATGATGTTCATCATATTTTACTCATCTTTATAGTTTTTTTCCTCTAGAATGCTACAGTTTCCTTAATGTTCATGTACTCTAAATACCTATATATTTATACAATACAGTCTACCACTCTACAAAATCCTGATTAAGGGTCTAGCAAATTTCAAGACCTATCATAGGCATCCTATTCATACTCACTACAAATATCTTATTTCACATTCTTATTACTTATTAAAATATTGATATGAATATGATATTTGGTATATATAATATATGTAATATTATCTACATGCACATATAGCTATATCTGTATAAAATATATGTAAGTTTTTGAGCTTAAGAAAAATGGAATCAGATTTTACATATCCCTCTGCAACTTCCATCTTATACTCAATTCTACGTACCTCTTCTGGTTCACCATATCATTACTTTACTCTTGATGGACCTTGGAGTTGTTTCTAGTTATCTGACATAACACATGATGCTGGTTTGAACATTCTGGTATTTATCTCTTGATGCACACATATAAAAATATCTCTAAGATATGTCTATATCTAGAAGTAGAATCACTGGGTTACGTGGTAATGATTGGTCAAATTTAAAGGAAAATGCCAAATTGTTTTCAAAAGTGGTTGTTCCAGTTTTAAATTTGAGTTGCAGTGTATGTGACTTCACATTGATCCTAACCTCTCCTAACATTTGATAATATTAAGCATCTTTATGTTTTGCCAATTTAAGTGGTGCAAAATGACATGTCTTTGTGGTCTACAAATTGCTTCTGCTTTACTCTCTCTGCCCCTCTTCTGGCACCCTACTTATAGGTATGTTTATTACCACTCTTAGTCCTAGGCAAGCAGGACTTATACCCAGCTCCCATTCCTCAGGAAGCTCTGTGCTTTAGAGTATTTTCCTAAAAATGTTCTAAATCCTTCTCTGGTAGTGGTGCCTCACTGGGGCAGGCAGTGCCAACTGGACAGAGTGCCCTGAGCCTGGACTGGGCCTTGCATGGACTCCATTCCATGTTTCTTCACTTTGTGGTACTCTTTGGCCCTCGACACCACATGAGGTTCAATCTGATGTCCCAAGTAGCTCCAGGATGTTGGTGTACTAGAGTTGTTCTAGGGCCACATACCTGGACCCCTGTTACAGGAGGACAGCCTGGTGAATGTGTTGCTCCTGGCTGGTGCAGTATTGCTTTCATGGGTCATGTCAGACTGGGTTGTCAGAATGGTGCTGACATACTTTGGGGTGACTCTTACTCACATTGGACACAGGAAAAGTCCAGAGCTTTGAGCTGCCAAGAGTCCATTGCCTGAGTATGAGAATCTGTGCATCAGCTCTCTCTCATTTGTGTTCTAACTGGGGTGTCAGCAGGTCCTCTTTATGTTGTGTATCTCTCTTAGTTTTCTAGGGCTGCTGTAACAAAATACCATGCAGTTCTGGTGGCCAGAAGCCCAAAATCAAGGTGTTGGCAGGTTCCCTCTGAAACCTATAGGGTTCTGGCATTGGTTTACCCACCATCCACGGCATTTGGTATAATTCAATCTCTGTCTTCATCACATGATTATCTTCTTTCTCTGCCTGTGTCCAAATTTCCTCTCCTTATAAAGACACGATCATATTGGATTAGGCCTCATTCTAATCCATTTTGGCCTCATCTTAACTAATAACATCTTAAAAGATCCTATTTCCAATTAGAATCACATTCATAGCACTGAGGGTTAGGGCTTGAAGATATTCCTTTGGGTGATACAATTCAACAGATAACAGCCCTCCATCTCACTGCCTGCACGGAAGTCACCCACCTTCTCCCCAGGCTATGCGCATGTGCCAGGAAATCCTCTGGGAGTGACAGTTTTACCTTCTTCAAGGATTTTCAAAATCATCACCCGCAATACCAATGGCCCTTGCCAATTTATTGCCATCCTCTTTCGCCTCTAGTCCTGTAATGATATCATGCTTTCCTGGGTCTTTCTTAAGCCATGGTAGATGAGGGATGGAAGCTCCTTGTATGAATGAGACAGCTCTTCCTGCTTTGCCTGTGGACCCCTTCACTGTTCTCTGGAGAGGGGTTGGTGCGTGGAAGGCATGGGTGTGGTCAACATCAGAAGAGACCACATTTATGAATTCATTGACTGGTTATGGTTAGATGAGTTCAAGAAAAGATATGGTTTAGTGTATAAGCTTCTGAACAGTAAATACAACGTGACTGGAAAACAAATTATTGCTAACACTTTCTTGCATATTCTGGATAAGATTTGCATTTGTAGTTATCATCAATGAAGCAGTGATGAAATTTGAAAGCATCATTGGGGGTAATATGTATGGGAAGCACAACGGATGATGCAACATTGTGAGTAACTATGCATCCGGCATTCAATAAATGCTACTAGAGAACATCAGAGCAAGAAAATCTGTTCATATTTCAATGAAAAATGGCCCACAGAGCTGGGGCATTGTGAACATAATAATGTTACTATCCTTTTCTCATATTGGAAGATATAAAATTAGCCAAGAAAAACAAAGATGAAGAGATGGCTCCTAGAACTGAACTGGTGTCTATAAAGACACCTCACATAAACCGATTGTGCAATAAACAAATACATAAGTGCCTCTTCTCTATTCATGATTCAAATATGTATCAATAACTCACTACACCTCTTGTAGACCCACAAATTTTTCATTACATTTTTAAATCAAATTGCTTATATAGTCAGAACTTCACAAGAAAAATTTGCTGGGGACCCCAAAATCCCTAGGGAATGAATGCTCTGTTTATATTAAGTTTTGCTATACTCATATCTCTTATGCTCTCCTTTATTTTCCTTAATTTTTCTCATTTGCTTCATTGTGGTTATTTTATTCTGCCATTTTCCAGATCATGAATCATATTTTCAGTGTGCCTAATCTGCTATGAAAACTTTCCTTTGAGATCCCAAATTGGATTATTTCATTATTCAGCTCAAGGATGTATATTTGGTACTTTTCCAAATCTTCCATGTCCTTTTAGATAATGTCAGGTTTTTATGAGGTTCTCAACTTATCTTTTTTCTCCTCAAGTACAGCAGGATATTATTTTATACATTATTATGTATTTGATATTACCAAATATCTAGGCCTCTATTAGTCTGTTTGTTATTTCTAGTTCATGGTTCATTTTTTCTCACCCCTTCATGTACCTGGTTATTTTTCTTATTTTCACAGAACTTTATATTTGAGACATATTTTCCAAATATAACCTGAGGGCAAGATGGATAGATTTAGATTCATTTCTGGTAGATATGTGGGGGCACCAAAATTAAGAATTTCCTTTCCATTTTGAGATTGTAAATTTTTGAAATTGAGTTGTAATGTCTGCTAGGACCACTCTATTTCTGATTTATCCTTTTTTCTATAGTACAATTTTCAGGTCCCAACACAAAGCACATGGGATTTACCAGCATGCACATTTTAGCCAGATCTGTATTCCAACTTTTGTTCTCATAACTTTGGAAGTATTTGGGAAAACTCTCCATGTTCTCAGATTCTCACTCATCTTTTTCAGATTGGCAAATGTTTTGGGGGAAATCATCCTCAAATGTCAGTCTCACTTCCTTGGAACTCAGCAATTTTCTCCCAGATCTTGGCTTTGAGAATATTTCCTAGTTGTCTGTAGTGGGAGGATTGGGCCAAATTACTGAATCACCATTTTTGGAAACGGAAATACTTATTTGCTTTTTTTAAAAAAGCTTGTGAAGTCTGTTTTCTCTCCAGCATAATCAATTGAAAACGGAGATTCAAAACTTTTAAGTTTTTTGCCCAAGGTCACACAGTGGTAAACGGTAGGAAATTGACTCAACCAATGTCATCTGATATTTATTTTCTTGCATTTATATCTAAACCTGACAAATTTCCATAGTACTTCACCCATCCTTCCTTTTAAATATCTATGTGATGTACAGTATTTCTACTAGAATTTGCTCATTTTTTAAAATTGTAGGCACCATATTCCCATGTGTTTATTTCATATCTTATTTACATTTATGTTTGCTTATTTACCCAATTTTTATTGTGTGCCCATTGTGAGGCAGGTATTATGGACTGAAAGTATTATGGACAAAAAGATAAAAGTCCTAACCCCTGGTCCTGTGAATGTGATCCCATTTGGAAACAAGATCTTTGAAGATGTGATTAGTTGAGATGACACCAAACTGGATTAGGGTGAATCCAGTATGACTGGTGTCCTTATAAGGAGAGGAAATTAGAAACAGATAGACAGAGAGAGAGAAGCCAGGCATGTGATGGAGGCAGAGGCTGAGTTATTCCACAAGTCAGCAATGCCATGGATCGCTGGCTACCATCAGAAACCGTAGACCTCAGAAGAAGCATAGCTGTGCAGACACCCTGACTTCAGACTTCATGTCAACATAACTTTGAAACAAGAAATTTCTGTTGCTTTAAGCCACCCAGTTAATGGTACTTTGTTATGGTAATTCCAGGAAACTAAGACAGCAGGCAGTATATCTGCCATAATTCCAATAAATATTTGTTAAATTAATATATGAATGAATATTGGGAATATAACAACACTATGCAGTCATTATTTTAGGGAATTAGGCTGAATTTATGAATGGTTTTCCCAGATTTATTGTCTAGGAATTGTGATATTAGGGAAGAGGAAAGGTTGACCACAAGGGATAACAATGAAATCACTTTTATTCTATCTTAAATTCTCCATTTGGGAAACGACAGGATACAAGGGAATACTTATGCCTGGAGCTTTTATGAAAGATGTGAAAATTAATAAACTGGTAGACCAGATTACCATATTCTGAAGCTGTGTCAAAATATGTCAAAACAATCTATCGATTTCATCAATTCAGTGAACCACTCTATCAACACAACTTTATGTCTCATAAAAGATGGACATAGTTATTTTCTTTTCCTTTATTTTCATCACATCCTTTGGCATTGTGTGCTCAGAGCTGCAAACCCTAAGTGTCATATTCATAATAGGGTATCCGATTTAAAAAATTTAACCGTAATTAGTTTTACCCTTATTAAAATAAAATTTGTGGGAAAAATATGACAGCCAAGATTTTTGTCATGACTATTCCCTAACTTCCTCTTTCAGGTGAATTTTAACACCCTTCCTCTACACATTTCAATGTAATGTTTACTGCTTTAAAACAAGGCTTTGTTTAACTACAGATTTTCTATAAATTATTTCAATTTGGCATTTTTTTCCTACTCTTTTCTCTTATTTTTTTTAACAAATCTATTTTATTGGTACATATTAATAAAGCATAAATCCATCCAAACTGTACAATCAATGGTATTCGGTGCAATCACATATTTGTGCATTCATCACTTCAGTCATTCTTAGAGAACCCCCATTTTTCCAATAATAATAACAATAAAAAGCAAAAACCAAAGAAATAAACAACAAAAAAAAAACCTCATCACTTCTCAACCTCTTACTTTTTCTTTTTTTTTTTTTTAATCACACATTTTTCCTTCCAAGATTTACTAGCCAATACATCATTCTTTGTGGCTTTATTGGGGATTTTCACAAATACTTTCTTTATAGAACCAAATTCATAAAAATAGAACGTGCTAAGAAGAAAGAATGAAAAAAAATATTATAAAAGTTAACATCTTTTATAGAGGTGATGAATTTCTCAATTAGGAAATATTATATTTTGGAGAAGGCTAAAAACACAAATACTTTGTTTGGAAAATGCCTCCTTGGTTTTATATTAAACTTGGGCCCAGATTTGGATAACCTGGTATTAATGAGGAGTTTTGTTTTCCCACCTTTTCCACATCACTTGTAGTGATGATATTCACAGTAAGGGAAGTGTATTCTCAGGAGTATACACCGCGATTCATTGGTGTGCGGAAGGCAAACATGAGAACATCTCTTCATATTTTCCTCTTTCAACTTGTACTTTAATTTTTTTTTGTATTTTCCTTATGTTGAACACCAGAGAGTACTGCATCTTTGTTCGATAGATTAAAAATCCCAAATATCATGATAGCCATTTCACTTGGGTAACCCTTCAGAATGAAGGGGCAGTTGTAGAACATTAATATACTTGGTGAAATTGTTTAAATCTTATAAGAGGTTTTGTGTCTATGCAGGAAGACTTTTTTTTCTACTTCAAAAAGCTGTCGGTGGAACTCTCATAATGACACTTACTGTCAAACTTATCATGCTTCAATTATGTTAACACCTTCTTTAGAAGTTCTCTTTTTAACACTAAAAATGAAATTTATTATAAAAGTGCTCCACATAAGCTGAAAGTATTCAAAGGCCTCCAAAAGGCTGCTCTTAAGAGAACTGTAGGCAAGAAAAACTTTATATTCATTATGTGAGCAACTTAGTTTTACCTTGCTGTGAGAATACATTGCAAAAAAAGAAGTCAGCTTGATGGGTCTCCAGCTACCAGAGAGGAATTTCACCTCGTCTGAATCAATCCCCTTACTTTTCCTTAAAAATCCCTTCAAAATCTCCAATGTGAAGAGTCTCCCCACTCCTCAGGCATGGCATTGCCATGTTTTATGAATCCAATTGTAGTCAGCTCACTAGAACCTTCTCTATTTTATGCATTATTCCTATTCCCTAATTCTCCAGCTATCTATTGTTGTATCCCTTTTTCTCTTTTCTTACTCTCAAAGACAAGATGTTTGTGAAAGGCAAATTCCTTCATCCATTTCTGTGTTTTTAAAGTTTCTTTCCCCTCCAAATTTTAATGGGCAACAGTCTGAGACCACTGCTTATATTTCAGATCCATGCATTATCTATGAAATATATACATTTATATATTTTAATAGCCATGAGCTATGCTATGTTTTTCAGTCAATGATTTTCACCTTATATATTTATTTGCTGTAGTGAAGAATGTAGATATATCTTAAGTGTTGGGGACAATGAAGGAAACATACAGTACTCAGCAGCATGGCCTCCCTGAGTTAATAATAAACAGCCTGAGTCATGTTCCACCGATTTCTCAAAGAACTGGAAACAATAGTTTGCTAACCCACCCCCTTCTCTAGCAACAGCAGCTACCAATAGATAACTAACAAGCCACCCTCCCCTGCTAACCACTCCCTCCTTCCTTTGAGTATAAATACTTGTACCTCACCAATAAACTTTTGCAGCTTGATCAGACCTACTGTCTTGCTGCCGTTCCTTGTGTCTCCCTGTCCCATACCATTCTTTTTCTCACAGGTTTGGAGGCCCCTGTTGACTGTCCCGCTGGACGGGACACTTAAGTATAACATGATATTCCCTAAACCAGGAATGCTATTCTCCTTGTATTCTCCTAGTTTAGAGAGCAAATATTGACACAGGACAGTGTTTGTTACAAAGGTCTTACATACATTTGTCTTCCTGGTCCACACTTAGCCATATTCTCATTTGGAATTTGTCATGGTCTTCTTCAGATTCAAATAGATGGTATTACATGTCACAAATCTCTCCCTTGTCAGATCTGGTGTCTACCCACCATTTGGTAAAAGTAGTTTCACCTTTTTTCAAAATGATTCAATATCCTGGAACCCCAAGAAACAAGGATTTATAAGCCATTGCCCTTTTGGAATACCTGTTTTTCCTGTTGGAAAAGTCCATTAACTCCTTGTGATTTATGACTTCTCTTTTTGCATGTCTAATTATGGCATTACTCTCACAGATCAGAAAATGGCAACTGCTTAGCACAGTTTCTTGCAACTGTTAAAGATAAAATTAATCAGGATACTCTTTCATACTAGCAGAGATAGGTCTGAATACAACCTTGCCAGAGCCACTATCCATTTACCAGGGTGGCATATAAATTAAAATCTATTTCCCATCTTTGTCATAGACATTATATTTTCCAAAAATGCATCATCTGAAAATGTGCCTTAATAAAAAACATATTTATGTTTTATGGGGAAAGACAACTTATAATATATAACATATTAAAATACTATTAAGTATATATTTTTAAAATGCTTTAAAATAGAATATAATATTTTTATATTCTAGATTTGCGTATAAATAGATCAAAGAAAGCAAGCATTCAGAATAGGCTTCCTCTATTTATGATAGCCTTTCCTATACTTTATATCACAGGCTAGTGTGAAGATAAGACCCAGTTTTCATTTAAATTAATGCAAATAAAAACAGAAAAAAAAGTAATAAGAGTATTTGGATCTTTTCATCTCAATGGTCTCTTCTCCCACTCTTTCTTTCTTCTTCCATGTATTCATTTGAAGAATTTTTTTTAATAATTTGACAATCAAGAATGAATTTATGATGACAAATGCTAATACTGAGGCAATTATTTTCTCCAGAGTAGGTGTATTTGCTTTAGGTTATACAGATAAGAAACTTAAAATACAGGAACATCTGATGGAAAAGGGTTACCGCTGTGTCATCTAGGACATGCTTTTATTTCAGCACTCAGGATAAATTATAAGTTAGAGGAGACTAGAGAACTCCTTAACTTCTGGTTTTCCCTTTTAGTGAGAGCAATCATGGAGAAAATTATGATCATTATCTAGGACACTCATTTAGATAGCACAACTGCAGGAAGCAGCTCCTTGGTTCATATTTTGCCTCAGAAAGAAAAGTATGGTAGTACCTACTATGCAACACTTTATTCTCTTCTTAGAGAAAAACATAGTCAATCAAAAAGATTTTCACAAGAAATTGAACAAGCAGGGACAGACTTCCCCAAAGACCTTTAGAACGTTTCTGAGCTTTGCAGTGTGCCTGGACAACCATTTTATTCAGTTCTTCAAAATGGAGGAATGGAAGAAACTTTGTCATAAATAAATCACCTGAGAACCACAATTATGGATACGAACAATCCAAAAGCACAATTCATTCCATCTAGTACGATTTCTTTCTCTCTGTTTTTAACCACTTATTAGTACTTGGCACCATCTATGACCTATCTGGTAAGAAAGCATGCTCTTGTTTTGAAGACCAAGCTTGGGGGCCAAAATCCTGAGAACATTTCTCTAGCAAGGATTTGTTGGTAGGCAGGGTTAGTTACCTTTTGCTGTGTAAAATATAACTCCAAAATTTAGTAGCTTAATACAACAATGATTTACCTTTTCTTATGAATCTGTGGGTTAGGAATTTGGGTAGGGTTCAGCTTAGCACTAATTATGCTCCACGTGGTGTGAGCTGGGATCACTTACTCAGCTGCTTTCAGATGGAAGCCTGGCAGGGCTGGAAAGTCCAAGAAGCCTTCACTCTTATATCTGGTGCTTCCATGCTTATCCACGCAACAAGCATCTCTCCATGTAGAATCTTATAGATAAGACATATAAATAAGACTTTGCCAGTTCTGGACCTATTCCTCAAGAAGCATGGCAGAACTCTTTTACAGAATGCTGACTGGCTGCCCTAGAGAGATTGAAAGAAGAAATTGCCAGTCTTCTTAAAGGCTAGGACCAGAACCTGCACAGGGAGATTCCCTCACATCATTTGACCAAAATGAGTCAAAAAATCATTCTGGATTCAAAGAAAGGAATAGAATACTGCACCCTTTGATAAGAAGAGCAAGGTGACATGGGGAAGAAAGGAATTAATGGCAGATGTTTTTGGAGACTATCTACCCCAGTTAACCAAAAATGATAATGCACTCAAAATTTACTCACCTTCTCTAGAGAAAGGCTCTTTTCATATGGCATCAGCTTCTATTTGAGTATCTCATCATCAAAATGAAGATAGCTGAAGCTTCTTGGTTGAAGCTCATTGGGAACAGTTTCTCAAACAGGGATCCTCTCCATCAATATACCTCCATCCTCCAATACACACAACATACAATGGCAACACAGGGACAAAACAGTTGCAATAGAGGTTACAATTCAAAATGTGAGGGAAAATGCTGGGGAATGGAAAGCACATAGAACTGAAGCTACACATTCATTCTGAAATGTAGCTGTGTATATGTTATTCCAGGGTAGAAACAGGTTCATGGACCAGTTCTCTTCCCTGCAACTGGTGTTCCATGGCTCTGGATTTGCATGGCATTTCTTTCCATTAAAAGATAGCCAGTGTTTGCAGTTGAGTGGTTTTGTCAGCCTGCTTCCTGTCAGTAGAAAATTTCAAGCAAAGAGTCTTCTTTTCGTTTTGAATTATCACTGCCCTTTTAGTCTAAGCTTGTCCAATAGCTAAAAGCTTCATGTGCTTTATATGCATCAAATTGTAACACAGACCATTAGGCAAAAAAAAATGCATCCACAAATCTTTTTGAGGAATGTACTTCTTTAATTTAGCTGTGAGCCAGGGTACTATGGGACAACATCCTTCAGATCCTTAGAAGCCATCTTCTCGAGCTAGAAGAGTCTGGAAGTTTCCATATTAAATCCTTTGGAGGTCAAATTTATTAAGGCATAATTTACCTAGGGTAAAATTCATAGTTGTCAAGTGTACAGTTTGGTCAATTTTGAAAATATATGCAGTCACGTAAATACTACCGCAATCAAGATTCAGAGCGGCCCGGCTAGATAGCTCAGTGGATAAAGAGCTCGCCGGGGTACCACATGGGAGGCCCCGGGTTCGGTTCCCGGGGACCTCTCCGAGCGGGCAGACGGCCTTGAGAAAGGCAAGCCGCCGTGGGTGGGGCAGAGCCGCCGTGGGCAAGGCAAAAAGCCGCCACGGGCAGGGCTGAGCCCCCACGGGCATGGCAAAGTCA
>PVKH010027841.1:0-12946 GCA_004027955.1 Chaetophractus vellerosus | reverse complement strand
AAATGGCCTACATCCTCCATTGCAACATCACCCACGACAATTCCCAAGTCCCAAAAAAACCCCACATTACAATTGCCCTTCCCTCTCCCTGCCCCCAAAGTGTCCAGTGACCCTGGCTCCACATAATTTTGCAATTTCTTCCATTGCATATATCACAAGTCTATAGCAGGACACCAACAAGTCCATTCTAGTCCATAGTTCTTCCCCCAATCCCAAGAAGTCTGGGATAACTGTTATATCTTCTTTGAAAATTGTCCTATTTGATGTTTTTTGGTCTGAATTTTATCATATTAAATATCACCTCTGTGAACTTTGCTTTCATTCTATTTGTGTTTGCTTGTATCTCTATCTTTTAATTTTTAACTTTTATTATTTCTTTGCATTTCTTGTCTTTTTGTATCTAGCATAGTGTTGGATTTTGCTTGAAACTTTTTTGTGGCAATGGGTGAGTTAAGCACATTTATTTTTGTTAAGATGAGTGATCTATTTGACTTCTATTATATTTTATTATTCTATATTTATGTATAATAATGGATTTTTATTGGCTTATTCTGTCTATTTTACTCTATCTATCTATCTATCTATATCTATCTATAGATATATATTAAGTATGTTCCCATTTTTGCTTTAATGGTCACTTTTATGGAAAATCTTTTTATACCTTTGACTCTTTTTAAAAAATTGTCTATTATCATCCATCAATAAGAAACCATGACTTAAGAATATCTTCTTACCCTTCTCTACCCTCACCCACAGATTCTGATTCAAACTAATATTTCTTTACATAAGTTAAAAAATAAGAATCAACTTATTTTATTTTTCAGATGTTCTCCCCATTCTCATGCCTCACTTTTTATTATTGATCTGTGTTAAACTTGTTGGAGATCTTCTCTATCACACAACTTTTTCTCCCTATAACAATTATTTAATCTTAATTATACAAGCAAATATATATTTAATTCCTATAATAATTGTCAAGTGGATATTTATCTAGTCATTTTGTTTGTTTGAAACATGTTCCCTGGAAGATTCCTACAAAAATTCCAGGATTAAAATATTTACAAGTTCTTCCAAGATAATAAGAGATTATCCATAATTTTTATGTTTAAAAGTCAGTTAACCATTTTGTCTGGATGTCCAAAGAATTATTTGTCTGTTTGTTTATTTGTTTCTCAAAGTGCAGTAGATTCACAAGAGTGTGTCTTAATTTTGGTTGTTCTGAGTAAATTATCTGAAGTATTCATTGTGGACTTTCAATATGTGATTTCAATCCTTTTTAATTTTAATTGCAATAAAGTTTCTTGAGCTATAAACTTTAGACATTGTTTTGTTCCATTGCTTTGGGTTTTTCCTTTCAGTACACTTATTATACATATGTTGCAGCTTCTTTACCCATGTTCTATATCTGACTTTCTCTTGAAGCTTTTCTATTCCTTTTGCCATCTATTTAAATGACTTTATTGTTGTGTAAGTTACATAACATAAAGTTTACACATTTTAAGTGTACATTTTCATGATTTTTAGCAAATTTAAACAGTTGTGCCATAATCACCAATATTTAATTTTACAGGAATTTCAATACCCTAGAATTTTTCCCATGCCTATTTGCAGTCAATCTGTTCTCTCATCCTTATCCTCAGACAAATGCTTATCTGAGTTTTATATGCATAATTTTGCATTTACAAAATATTTAAATGAATGAAATAATACAATATGCAGCCTTTTGTATCCATCCTTTTTCATATAGCATAATATGTCTGAGGTTCAATATTGGTACTGCATTTATCAATTGTTTGTCTCTTTTCATTGTTGAGTAGTATTCAATTGTAGGAATACATTATATCTTGTTTATTCATTCACCAGTGCATGGACTTATTGTTTGATTTCCATTGTTAGCTGTTATAAATAATGCTGCTATCAACATTTGAATACAAGCTAACACTTAACTTTGTCAGTCTTTCATATTATAGCCATTGTAGTTGGAGTGTAATGGTATCACTTTTTGGTTTTACTTTGCATTCCCCTGATGAATAATGGTTTTGAACATTTTTCTTGAGCTTTTAACCCTACTCCTCACACATTCTCTCACATTAACAACATCCTTCATTAGTGTGGTACATTTGTTAAAATTGATGAACACATTTTGGAGCATTGCCACTAAGCGTGGATTATAGTTTACATGGTAGTTTATTCTCTCTTCCCTCACAATTTTGTAAGTTATGACAAGATATATAATGGCCTGTATCTGTCATTGCAATGTCATTCAGGACAATTCCCAAGTGCTGAAAACGCCCCCATATTACACCCTTCCCTTAGAACCTCCAGTGGCTACTGTCTCTATAGTTAGTACTAGAGTAAGAGACTTAAACCCTTGGGCTTTCCATGTGCCAGTTAGGTCCTGAATCCCGTTACTCTTAACCCCTGGTTCTCTGCCTCCATGTTCTAATACACCCTGAGAAGCTACATGATGTGGAACACATGCTTATCGATACAAGAACTGGATACTATGTAGAGAAGACAACTGAGGATGCAAAGCAAGTATTCAAGTGAAAGATAGATTTCTTCACTGACAGATGGAAAAAAATCTAGTCAGTTCTGCAAGAGAAGCATGAAAGGCTATCATGGAGTTAATGAGTCAGACTTAACAGCTCACATCTCTGGGAGAAATTTAGGTTACTGCCAAAGCTTGAGACTGCTCCAGAAATGGAGGAGAGGATACCAGTATCTAAAAGTATCACAGATGAAATATTAGAAATAATAAGTGAATTTAGCAAGATTGTTGGATGCAAAATTGCTACACAAAAATCAATTGTATGTCTACATATTAGAAACAAGTGATTGAAAATAAAATATAAAAACAATAATATTCATAATTAGTAAATGTAAAAAATGACAGGTATTTTGAAATAAATCTAATACAGGATTACAAGACTTCTGCACAGTTAACTTCAAAATATTATGAATATAAAATAGTGCCGACATTTCATATTCCTGAATTGAAAGACATTATTTTAAGGATTTCAATTCACTTCAAATTGATCTATAGCTATAACATGATTTCAGTTAAACACTGAGCTGGTTTTTGGGGGTAGAGATTACAAGATGCTTCTAAAAATTATATGAAAAGGGAAAAATAAAAAATAATAAAGGCAGTGTTGAAAGAAGAGGGCCAGGAGAAGAAGCAATATGGAGAACCTACACTACCAGAAATCAAGACTTACTAAAATATTTTGAAATTTGTACAAGTGTAGTCAAATAGCACTGAAATACAAGAAAGAACCACCTGTATTCAATCACCTGATTTACATTAAGGTAAACCAATGCAATGGGTACATGATTTTTTAAAGAAATTATTCTATCTAAATTGGATATCCATTAAGAAAAAAGAAGAATCTTTATATTGTGCATATACAATATGACCTCCAATAGGGGATTTCAGGCCTAAATGTGAAAAGTAAAATTATACAGCTTCCAGAAGATAAATAAGAAAACATCTTTGCAAGTCATTTCACAAGACAGTCGGCTGTTAACCATGGAATTCACATGTCTTCAAGGTCCAGCTTAATTGTCACTTCTTCCATGAAGTCTTCTTGAATAAATCTTTGGTAATTATTACCTTTTCTGAATTCCTAGTGCTTGTACTTTTGATATCATTTAAATTACTTTGGCACTCACTATTTTGTTCTATCATCCAAACTTTTGTATGTGTGCCCTGCTTTTTTATTAGATTTTAGATGTTTTAAGTAGTATCTTATCTTATATCTCTAGTTTCCCTTGGTCTAGCCAAATATTTTGCAGATGCAAATATTAATAAAGTGTTTGCTGATGACAACTATATTCACAGAACCCTAAAATTGCATGGGATCCCAAAGAGTGTTTAAATACCCATTCTTCCAATAAATATCTCCTTAGGTGGAATTTTTTTTTAAAGGGTAGAATTAATGGAAGACAGTTAAAAACCCCTTTTATTACCTGAGTTAAATTAAGCTCAGGATCAGCATAAAATCAATGCAAGTTGTGGACACACATATGACCCATATAACCTTATGATATTATTGCTCTTATCACCTGTATAAAAATATATCAAATGTTTATATGAAAAAGTCGAGCAAGTTATTTTTCTTATTTTTTAAACAAAGCTTCATCTTTATAGCTTGCAATGTTAGTTCTAATAATATAATGAATTTAAAAGTTCTGTCTCCATTAAAATATAAGCTCTATAAAGGACAATAAGGATTTATTGTTTATTTTTTTAAAATCATTATATACCCAGTGTCTAGTAATGTCCCTTGCACATAGTAAGGAATTGATAAATATTAAATATTTGTTGAGTTATTGAAAGGTTCACTATTCTTTTGTTAGGTGTTATGACTTCCAATTAAAAAAACTTATTTAGAAAATCCAGTATACAAAAAATCAGCCTAAAATTAGAACATTATAAAAGGAAATGTATTTATTTTAAAGCCTTTCTAGCTATAAGAAAAATCAGGAAAGTTATGAAAATTGGTATTCAACTGAGATGCAGAGATTAGAAGTCATTATAGATGAAGGCCTGAAGAGTAAGTATGTAAATAGCCAAATACATCAATTTGCTGAATCCAAAAATTGTTTCTAATAATTCTTCCTTTTAGTGGACATTAGAGAATATTCCACATAAATATTCCCTGAATCACAGCTAATACTATAAAGCTTGTTTAGATAAATCCAAAACTGATTTTCAACTCCAACGATAGCTTAACATTTTAGAGCAATTCCACATGTATTGCTAATTGAGCTTCCCAAGAATTATACAAGTGCAGTTTATTTCTTAAGATATCACTTACACTGACAGATGTTGGGCTTCCTGCGCCATTGGGAAAGTCTGCTCCAAAACTTCCTCTCTGAACGTTGACATGTCTGTATAGCTGCTTATTGTTTTACTTTAAGAGTTGTTTTACAGAGGGCCACTAAAGAGTGGAAGAACTAGGTATTTCCTAACTAAAGTTTATAAGAAAATAGCTTCAAGAAATGACCAGTTTCAGTTCAGAGTTCTCTAAGGAGTTTGGCTCACCCTCATCATTGATCTTCCTGTTTGAAGTGTTCATTTACCATCCTGACATAATCTAGGACTGCACTGCATGATGTTGATGATACTTTTGTCAACGTGAAGAATGCAGTGCCATTGTTACAGAAATCGTACAAGAAACAGAGACCTTAATACGTACCATCTGTTTTACAAAAAAGCTCAATGTGGTAATGCATTTGCAATACCAGAAGCAATATCTCTAAGACATGAAATGAACATATGTTGTCTAGGAGCCTTCAGGCTGACATTGAAAAAGAGAAAAGATAGTACTTCAAGGCAAATACTGTCCCAGTAGAAAGACTGCCAGATCCAATATGGCTCAGCCTATTGACAAGTCTCTGGTGTACAACTTCATATAAAGATTTTCACATTGTTATGGGCTGTATGGCTCTCTGGCCCATCTTTTCAACATGAGTAAAATAGTAGAAAGCACCCTTTTTGTCATTATGGGTACTTTTTTGTTTCAGAGTAACAGATTTTTTCAGAAAAATCACACCACACAATAAAATAGTTCAATGACTATTTTCTAAGGCTGAAGTGAAACTGAAAAAATGTTTTGTGATGAGTGAGCAGGTAGTTTTAAAAATAGAGCTAGAAATGCAATCACAGAAAGCTGTAAAAAAACATGTAGCTATTTAACAAAAATGCAAATTATGAATTTTGTGAATAGTAGCTTATCTAATTATCATATATGTATATTTACAAAACTGTTTGAATATCAACCAAAAAATTCTGGACTCAGTTTTCTAGGTAAAATTTGATAAAAATTATAATATTTTATAATAAATTTTAAATACATACAAACATATGTGTATTGCAGTGAGTGTACAGCTGTAATATGCATATGTGTGTTAAGTATGTATAAGAAAGTGACCATTACAGGAAATTACAAAGGTCAAATGATAAATTATTAGGTCTATTAGAAGGAAGAATTGTTAACTATCTTAACAAATGTTAGCTTGCTTATACTTTAGTTCCAAAGATTCACTGTGATGTTTAAGATATTTTATACCATAATCAGGCTTACCTCTTCTTAAACATGTCAATATGAAATATAAGCCTTACATTTAATAAACAGTTGAAAAATGTAGGAGTAGACTTGAAGTCAGAAGATCTAGAATTGAGTTTCCAATCTCCATTTTTAAGGAGGTAAGTTTGACCTTGGGTCATCTTCAAAGCCTCATTTACTTCATCTATAAACAAGGGGATAGCACTAAGTGAGCTCTAAAGTTCTTTCCAAACCTAGAGAATTAAATTCTTATCATAAATAGACGATCATTAAATCACAATTTAAAAGAGTAAAACATTTTTGGAAGTATGAAGTTGGGATAATTGATTAACCCACTTGTTTCATGTTATTATTTTTTATAAAGATTTATTTTTATTTATTATACATCCACCCCGCTTCTGCTTGTTCTTGCTGTGTTCATTTTTTCTTTTGTGTTCCTCTGTGTCTGCTTGTCTCCCCCTGCTGGGGCGACCCACCGAATCAGCTCACCAGCGCGGCAGCCCACCTGTTCACGGGGGCTCGCCCTTGCTCGCGGGGGCTTGCTTTTGCCCACGGGGGCTTGCCTTTTTGCCCATGGGAGCTTGCCTTTTTGCCCGCGGTGGAGTGCCCCACCCGCGTTGGCTTGCCTTCTCGAGGCAGTCTGCCCATTTGAGGAGGCCCCAGGGACCGAACCCGGGGCCTCCCATGTGGTAAACCAGCGCCCTACCAACTGGGCTACAGCCAGCCCCCTGTTTCATGTTATTTTATGTTTAAAAGTATATACTATTTCATATGAAAGCCACACAAAAAAAACTATAACCATAGTTTTGACCTAATTTTTTATGTCCCTAAATTTCAAGATATTTTATAAATTGTTATTCACATACCTTTCAAATCTTACTTCGAAAAAATAGAAAACCCTTCTTTGTAACTTGCCTGTTGGACAGGTAAAAGATAATAATGGAATGTTCACCGACCTGATAATCACAACTCTACAGCTATGTCCCAAGTATGATTTAAGTGAATGCCTTTTTGAATCTAGGAGTGGTTCTTTGACAGTCATTAATGTAAAGTTATTTTTAAAAGCAACCTTCATCTTCTATCTAAACAAACTTTACAGGCTAGCTCTCATGACTTGTTGTTGGGGATTAAATCATGTGTCCCACAAAAGATATGCTCAAATCTTCAGCTGCATTCCTGTTGGTGCGAACCCATTTGTAAATAGGACCTTTAGAAGATGTTATTAGTTAAAGTGTGGCCAAATTAAATTAGGATGGGTCTATACTGGCATCCTGATTTTGGACTTCTAGCCTCAAAACCATGAGACAATAAATTTTTGTTGGTTAAGCCAATGCACTTAGCAGCTCTGGCAAACTAAGACATCTGCCAGGGGTCCAGGTCTATTAACAGATATCCTTGACACTGTTCACAGTTGAGATCCAAGGATGGCTCTAGTAGGAGATTTTCACTTTCCTCAGGGTGCTATTATAGATACCAGGCCCACCCTCTCCCTTGACCAGCTCATCCTTAATGTTATGGATTGAATTATGTCCACCACAAATACTTGATCAAGTCCTAAACCCTGGTCCTGAGGATGTGAAGCCATTTGTAAATCGGATCTTTGAAGATGTTCTAAGTTAAGGTGAGGCTACACTGATTCAGGATGGGCCTTAATCCAGTATGACTAGAATCATTATAAGCAGGGGAAACTTGGCCACAGTGGGAAGAGACAGGAGGAGACAGAAGGAAAGAGGATAGACAGGGGGAGAGAGTTGGTCATGTGGTGGAGACAGTGACTGAGTTATGAATTGTCACCACCAGAACCATACAGATTTCAGAGAAAGCAAGGCCTTGCCTACACCCTGAGTTTGGACTTCTAGCCTCCAAAACAGCCTCCAAAGCTATGAGATAATACATTCTTGTTGTTTAGGCCAACTAGTCTGTAGTACTTTGTTACAGCAGCCCTGGCAAACTAAGATACCAAGGGTAAGAATCCCTTGGATTATGCTCCTGATAAAAAGATATTAGGGAATATTCCTTAACTGTTCTCTGGTGTTATCTGCAGTATTCTTATTGTCCTGACACAGAAACTTATATCTAGCTTCTGAACTGAGATTTTTGCAGGAACTTTTTACACCTTCTGAAATTGTACTCTCCCTTTGAGTTAATCCCTCACTTCTAATTCCCTTATAATGTCCTAAATCTAATCCCTGATCACTATCACTGCCTTACTGTTTTATAATCCAGCTTCTTCTATGTATAGTATATTTGTATTATGCTACTCTGGAGAACCATAAAGAGCAGTGAATGTTCTGGTTGCCTTTGAATTTAGAACTTTATTCAAACCACTACCTGGTCTCTTAACCTGTCAACAGTCAGGGGCAGATGAGCAGGAATTCTTCTCTTCCATGTGGGTCAGAGGAGAGCCACTGATGAAATTCACTTCTACCCACACAAAGTTCAAAGGCATTGGTCTGTGTGGTGTGTGTGTTTATTCAGGAACACGTGGATCTGATGAGTGCGAGGAGATTGGCGCAGTATGGCTCAGATGCAAGTTGTTGAGTATAATTGATTTTTAATGGGCTGGCTACCTGCCACCAGATGTTCATCAATTAGGTATGCTTTAAAAACCAACACAGCTGCTTATTTCATGCTGACTATCCAGTGGCTGAGGTATCCTTACATAGCATAAGAAGTCATCCCTGTGTATGGTGACTACGTGTTCATTTTGCTGTGGACCAACCATTATTATAGACCTGTAATTAATTATTAATATCATCCCCTTTCTCTCTCAAAATGTTCCACTATGGACAATAAATCACTTGGACACCCTACTATTTGTCACGTTGTTCCATGCATGTTCAAAGTGAATTAGACATAGGTCTTGTCCTATAGCAGAAAATCATTCCTATTAGCATCATACACAAAATAGGTCTTAACTCTGAAAGTCATTAAATTTTAGGGCTGAAAGGAACTTTTATATCACATTTAGAGCAGTGTCCCTCAAAGACTGGTTCATGAATTGGAAAGTCATTTTTTACTGGCTTGCCTCTACTTCTCCCACACCTATTGGCAAAGCATCACCCTAGTGTCCTCCCCCCATTCTTTCATTCTCATTCTCTCCCCTCTTCTAGGCTCTATCTAGGGCTGCCTAGTTCCTTATTTTATAGGTAAATCTCACATCCAGGCAGGTTAAGTGAACACAATCCGGATAGAACTCTTATTGCCTTTCAATCAATGTTTCCCCTACACCATCTTGTCCAAATGACCTCATTGTTCTTTTTAAAGGAATAGACAATTAATTTTAAGGCAAAAAGCAAATAACTTTCCCCAAATATTTTATAAGATAACTTTATTTTATGTCTACAAGGAGGAATACATTATTGTAATAGAAGGATTTTCTGCCATGTTAGTCGTGTGATTTTTACGAGAATGTCACAACATATCTTCAAAAGTATTTAACCTTCTTCATATTATTACACTGTGCTAATTGAGTTAATAGCCTACTGGACAGTTTTGATGAGAGCTTGTCTAGCTCTACCTGTAGAGACCGATATTTCTTCTGAGACTAAACTAATCTCCAGGAAATAATTGCCCTCTAGTGGCTGCAGACTCTAACACTTATTTACACTTTATTTGCTATTTATTGATTTTTTTAAAATTTTCATTTTCTTCCTGTTTTAGAAGCTTTAGGACATTTACAACAAATTTCCCCCCACCCACCCTCTCTCATCATCCTTACATGTCACAATTTTGGTTAAATAAATAATTGTTTAGATTATTATTACTAGGTAAATATTGTTCAAGTTCAGCCATGTAGTATACTATGATATTTTCTTTCTTAAACAACTTTTTCTTAATTTGGAAATAGTATTACCTTGCTTACTTGTTATTTCTTTTGCTGTTCTTTTGTTGGTTCACTTTTCTGTGTATCTATCATTAATTTGGGAGCTCCACCTTCTGTACACACCTATATATCTCTTTTCAATTTAGTTAAATATTGGTATTTCTAAGTTCCTTTTTATTTTATTGGAATAGACTCCTGTAGACATGCTCCTACTATTCTAAATCTGTACCCTCAGGACTAGGTTTTGGTCCTGCCTTTTTTCTTTATCTCTTCACCAATGTTGCTGTTGAGGTGTCCAGTGTTATTCTGATACCTAACCCTTTGAATGTGAAGTTGATTTTTTGTTTGACTTTGTTTTCTTTCATGCTGGTACTTTTAGCTTCTTCTCTTTCAGCCTAGTATTCTGAGATTTCATAATGATGGCCTTTGGTACAGACCTTATTTAATGCATTGTGCTCAATAGCTATTGGGTCCTTTTGAACATGAAACTTGGGTCCTTCTGCTCCAGAAATTGTTCTTGTATTGTTTAACTGGTCATTTCTTTCACTTTCTTTTCTTTATTCCTTCTTCGGAAAACTGCATTAGTTAGCTGTTAACTTTCAGACTGAATCCTAATTTCCTTATTTTTTTCCTATTCTATTTTTACTGTTTTACTTTCACAAACATTCTCCTTCTTCATTCTCTAATCATCTCATTTAAAAAGCACTTATTTAATATGCCATTGAAGTTCTGTTTTTAAGAAATCTTGTTTTCTTCATTTCCTTCTTTTATATCAGGCTGCTTTATTTAGGGATGGTATAATAGCATTGCTTTAAGAAGGCTTATATATTCACATATCTATACATATGTACCTATACAAATACACATACATATATACACATGTATGTACATAATATACACGTATATATGTGTGTGTGTGTGTATATATATATATTTCTAAGCTTCTATTCCTTTTGATGTTTTTTTCCTCTGAGTTTCTTTTTTTTTAGGAGTATATAGCAGTTTCACATAGAGGTTTCTAATTTGTTTACTGTCAAAACATTAATAGATTTTGATCAGCTGGAACTGATTTCAATATGATATAATTTTGACCCACCTATGACTACATTAATGTATCAAAGCATTCAAAAAGATAAGTATCTAATTATATGATGATCACTATGATTTGTTAGGAGCATACAACTCTATCCTCAAGGGGCTATGGTATAATAAAGGAGGCAGAAAATTAAAGTAGCATATAAAATACAATTCATGGTTATAAAATAGAGAACGATTTTTTGCTCTTAGTACTTAAATAACTATCACAAATCCAAAGAAAAGCCAGACATTCTAATATTAATAGCTAATATTATTGATTACTAGCTACCTGTCACTATTTTAAATATTTAATATTAGCTCATTAAATACTCAAAACAGTCTTTTAAAGTATATACCATCTTCAAGTTAAAGTGAGGAAAGTGAAACATAGAGAGAGGAAAGCACAATTGAAGTACACTGCTTGGTAAATGGCAGCCTTAGGATTCGGCCCCAGTGTTCTGGTTGCAGAGTATCTCACATCACCACCACGTCACCAGTCTCTCAAGTGATCATAAATGGTGTCTGTTTGGGGTGAATAAATATAAGCGAAAATACTATAAATACTCAATTCACAAAATACCAATAGAGGATGCTAATAATCTTGTGGAGGGAGAGAACCAAAAATCCTTTTGTTTATCAAGTAAATTTGAATTACAATGGAAATAAAGGACTATTTTTCAAATATGTATTATGATTTTTTTGTGATTTCAAATGATAGTGGCCAGGTTTGTAGATAATTTATGGAGCCTGGTGCATTTATACCATTTGGATAGACAAGTGGAACTTTCCTCAAGAAAGACATTTCACATTTATCAAAAATCTTTAAAATATGTTTATGCACTATTATATAGAAATTCAACTTCAAAACTTTATGTTATGGTAATAAATGACCCTATAGACAAAGAATCAATGCAAGAATATTTTGGTATTGTTTTATAATAGCTAAATATTGGTAAGTCATATGTTCAATATTAGATACGTTATAAACTTTTGAACATCCACAAAAAAGGAATAATAAACAAAGAATAAAAGCTGTTTTTATTGAAGAATATTTAGCACATGGGAAATGCTCATGGTACATTATAGACTGACCCCAAAACTCAGGTTAAATCACATATACATTGAGATCCAATTCTTATTTTGTATAATCAATCCCCAGCTTTAGAATCTATAATCTAAGTACTACCACATTTGTATCTTTAGCACCAATTCCTTTCCAAATTTCAGCTTCCTATATGCAGCTCTCCAAGAAAAAAATAATATATGCATGTGCATGCATAAAGTTAATTATAAATTTACAGGATATAAAATAGTTGTCAGACAAAATTTACAAATACTAATAAAGTAGACAATACTATATACTTAAAATACCATATAGCCAATTTATTCTCATAGAATGTTTTAGTTGATTTTTGCTGAACTCTTGTATCCATAACTAAACTATGGTTGCAACTGATGAATGAGTATAGTTGCAACATGAATATTGATTGATGTTTTTCTTCACATTAGCAAATAAGACTAAGTGAAACAGGGAGGATCTGTGCCAGAATCTCTCCTGTGAGCAAAGTTTGTTGTTGTTGAATCAGAAGCTATTTTTCAAATACCACAGGAATATTTACCTGATTTTTTGTGGTAATCACAGTGTAACAGCCACAGAGACTACACACTTTAAAGTTTAGCCTGCACTGTTAACATTTTCTCCATCACTTTCTGTAACATTTGCCTATTTCCACGGTGCCAGTACTCACACTGTGACCTTTTTCAAGCTACCAACCTGACGTCACTGAATGTGGAGCTGGAAAAAGAAATGTACAGCACTCCATTATATAATGCTTCTAACATAGATACTCAATAGAGGTAAATAATCCTAAGTGCATAAATATTAGTAGAATGTAGTAAGATAATTAGGAAGCGATTAGTTTTGATTATCAATTTTGTTTTAGTTTGCTAAGCTGCTGAAGGCAATTTA
>PVKH010027840.1:0-12951 GCA_004027955.1 Chaetophractus vellerosus | reverse complement strand
ACCTTTAGAAGAGATAACATGTGTGCTGAAAGCCAGTTAACATAAAGGATCCAGCAATATGAGGGCATTCCAGAGGGACTATATGAGAAAGACTGGTTTGAGTGGCTCATGTGTCCTGAGGCCTGAGCATGGACTACCAAGAAGAGACATGAGGATAAAACAAACAAAACAGGCAGGCAGGGTCTATGCCATATATAGCCTTCTGGGATGGCTTCCTGAATGGGAGGTGTGAAAATGGGACCGTGGGATGACAGTGATCCGAGGAGAAAAGGACTCACTGTCCAGGGTGCTGATTACTTTCCTGGTCCGGGTTTTAGTCTGTTGTGAGTCCAGCTGCTCTTCCTCCTCTTGGCACCTATGGAATATTTTTCAGAATAAATCCTCCCTCTTCCTCTAAGTGAATATGAAGTGAATTTGTGCCCTTTGCATCATGAAGGATCAGGCCCCCTCTTATTCTCAGGTATCTAGGGCAAACAGCTCACCATAAAATATCTGGAAAAGAACAAAAGCATGAAAAACAAGCAGACACCAGATATTCAGCTGCTGCTAAACCTTGGAGCTAATAAAATGAAGGAGTTTACCAAATTACAGTGTGAGAGTGTTTCATGAAGCAAATAGGCCTGAGAGAGGGAGGAAGATACTCTTTACTTTAAAAAAAAATTGTCACCTCAGAATTGTCACCCTATAGAAGGACACCAATATTTTCAAAGCAGGGATTAAGATTGGAACCCTACAATAGCTTTGCATAGCTTAGAGTCTGAGATAAGTTCTGAATACTCTGGCCCTGGAAGCTAATTTTCTACATCAAACATACCCCATAGTTTTCATCTTACGAGAAAACTATAAAGCATTGTCATGAACGGGATTCTCAACTCTTATCCAGTTCATCAGCAAAGAAAGTTGGTGTCATCTGTGACCATCTGGGTGTGGAATCGAAAGGACTGAGTATATGTTCTCCATGAATTATCTCTTCCAAAGGAATTATGCTTTTTCCTTCGTGGGACTGATATCATTCTTTTCCTAACAATTATTTAAGAACAACTCTGCATACAGTGGTTCAGAAAGCTCTCTTTCTCTGGGGGGTTCTTTTCTAATACTAGTCTAACTTCCACCACCACCATCCACAACAAAACTCTAAAATTTGCAGGCAGCCATTACTAACCATTATTATTTATTAGCAAAATAGAGGATAGGCAAAGGTAGAAAAAAAGGAAGTTGGGAGGGGCAGAGAAGGACAAAGTGGAATTTCTGTTTTGGTATTTGGTATTTCACACATTCTCTCATTGAATTCTCCTGACTATAGGTCAGCTTGATTTCCTCCATGTAGACATTGAGGCTATTGAGGTTCAGGTTCAATGAATTGCCCAAGGCCATCCAGCTGAGTGAATGGTGAGAAAACCCAAGTATCCCCTCATTCCAACACCCCTGGCCATTGTTTTACAGCAGAGATCAGCAGACTAGGGCCTGCAGGCCAAATCCGGCTCCCTGGCTGTTTTTGCAAATAAAGTTTTATTGGAATACAGACACACCCTTTTGTTCACCCATTGGACACGACTGACTCTGCACTATGCCTGCAGAGTTGAATAGTTGAGACTAGTTGAATAGTTGAGACAGAGACCTAAAATATTTACTATCTGGTTCTTTTGAGAAAAAGTTTGCAAACCAGTGCTTTATGGCATTATGATGAGCTTTAAGCATAAAATCTGAAACCTGACACAAGCTTCTTTTTAACCTTGATGTTTAAAATAAACTTTCCCTGTGGTAATATTTTGCCTAAATATTTTCACCTTGAAGCAAATGTTCTGGCCTTCTTCTTCTTCTTTTTTTTATTGTCATAACTCACAGTAGAAACAGAGCGGGGGAGTGCAAGGGAAGATCATTTTCCCCAAGTAAATCTCTTGCAATCATTTCTAACACCGCAGGGAACCAGCTCCCCTTCTACAGGAAAGGGAAGAGAACAGTGTCCCTGTACTTGGCGGCAGCTCATCTATCAGCCCATAAAGTACTACCCAATAAAATCAAAGGCCCTACCAGATAAATCGATACTAGTGTTAAACCTTGCCCAGGCATTTGGTAAACCTGCCTTTGGAATGTGGGACTTGGCTCTGCCCTGTATCTGATGAGAAAGGCGTCCCATCACGAGGAGTCAGCTTTCCAGAGACACTGTTCCTTAATGGCTGAGGGATATTGGTCACTTAACCTGTCTGAGCTTCAGTTTCCTCATCTAAGAAATGGGATTAAAAATCGTGCCCTCATTATGGAATTACATAAGGTTTTAGCAAGTTAATATATGTACAGTTTTTGTAAAAAAAAATTGCCCACTATGCTGTAAATGCTATCTGACCAATTGCTATTGTTTGGATTTTTTATCATTACCATTATTATAATAGTATTTTAACTTCATGTACTTTTTATTATAATGAATTGGGCTGCTATGGACAAATACAGAAGCTTTCATTCTGAGAGAAGCAGGTGCTGTGCAGACATTCTGGGGAAACTGATTTTTTTTCAAAGAATCCTGTATACAAATGAAGAACAATGCACTTTCAATGGATTTTTTCCATTGGAAGCACCCCTGTGTGGTCAGCTTGGTAGTTAAGAAAAACAAAAGCAAAACATGTGTGCACACGAAATTTAAAACGTCTGACAAAATGGAAATGCCAGCACCTAACTGACAGGTCCAACAGCAAACGTAATTAATTGGTCTGCAGCTTGGCAAATTCTTCCACAGATTTTGGTGAATCATAAATCAGTTCAAGAGGGAGCCAGACAAATTGTGGAGACTGAGCAAATCATTGGGAGAGATGGAAGACAGAAAAATTATTCTCCAAGGAAAAGATTTTAAAACTGTGTTCTCTTAAGTCAGAGTGGCGGGTGGTATGCTTTGAGAAATTCTGAACATAGAATCACTTCACATTTTCAGTGGAAATGAACTCAGAAAAGCTAAGGTAATTTAAGTATTTTCCTCTTTTAAAATATCCTGCTTATGCATCCTTCTATATAGATAAAGAACTGTATACATTTATATCACTCCCCTACCCACAAATATATAGAGAAAATTAATACCTGAGAATCCATTAAGTAAACTGGGATCTGACCAAAAAAAATTTGAACCTTGTACGTTAATTATGTATCAGATTAAAGAAACAAACATAAAAAATAAAAGCAGACCTATGCTCCATGTGACAGCTTTATTATTTAGTTTATCACCCACCATATGTGCTGCCACAGAAAATTATAATGAGCCAGCATTGTTAGCCATAAACAAAGAGAGCCTGGGTTATTATTTATGGTCTTGTTAACCAAACTAGTAAAGTCAACCATACCAGATCAGCACAGATAGTTAATTTGACTGTCTATTAGGCATAGTCTATAGAACAACAGCTGGATCCAGTTGGTCGTCAAGGGCTATTTGGTCCGTGTGATGTGCTGGCCTTGTTGAAGAGAGAGAGTCACCCCAAGGTCAGGCATGGGATTAACACCACTGACAACAACATTTAATACCATCTACAAATGTATAATACAGGGAGTGTCTGACCTCAAGTCTAGAGAGTTTGCTTTCAGGTACCCTACGAATGGATAACTGGCTAAATTCTGGTGATGCAAACAGCCCATCCCCATAAATACCACACAGCCAGGTTCTTCATTGATTGCTACGTAGTGGTTATCAATCAATCAAGTATCAATGATCAATTTGTTGCAGAAATCAGATCCCGAAAAACCCAAACAGCAGTCTGAGGAGTAGAGGAACACAATGTTATTACGCACAGGCCCAGAGAAATCAGTCTCAAAGATTCTGGGCCTCGGGCCTTGATTTTCATGAGTTTATATAGGGCTTTTATGTGGGTACATTCTTAAGCAAGTAGGCGATCAAGATTTACAAAAGTGAGCGGTCTGCATAATAGGCGGGTGGGGTCTCCCACCTGGTCAGGAGTATGCAGGGTTCTGCTAACCGGAATGCAGGCTTCCGTTATGCATATTGAGACACAGGTGGGCATTCCTTATCAAATTAATTGATTAAACAAGTAAAAAACCTTTTGGTGCTTACCCATATCCAGTTTCTCTCTTCTTCCTGTCACATGGGCAGATCACTATACCTTTGCAGCTGCTTCTGACCATGTGACCAGCTCTGGCCAAACTTAACAATCCAGGAATTTAATTGCTGTTCCAAGACCTCCCACTCTCATGCTTTTGCAGCCATGTCAACCAGGGAAGCTGTGTATTTCAGAAAATTCTGCTGCAGGCTGGTGTCACCCACATCACATTGAGTCACTAGGTCACTGCCTGGAGGACAGCTGGATACCTAGAGAGCCACCCAGACTCTCAGGAGATTTTGCATAAGCAAGAACCAAACTTTTGTTTTGCTGTCAACTGAGATTCTGCACAACCTGGCATATCATGAATATGCATGCAACATTTGCACAAGTGCATATGGCTGTCTTCACTGCCAGAGATGCTAACTCTTTTGGACAGAAGGGAGGAGCCAAGGACTATGTGCATTGCGTAAACTCCCTAGCTGATCTCATGAACACACCTGCACAGGGAGAACCACACTAGAACAGGGTTTGGCAAACTACAACCCACAGGCCCAATGCCCCCACTGTCAATTTTTGCAAATAAAGTTTTATTGGTACACACATTCGTTCATTTATGTATTACCTATGGCTACTCTTGTGCTACAACAGAAGACTTAGTTGCAACAGAGATATGATCTGCAATGACTAAAATATTTACTATCTGGCCCTTTAAAGAAAAGGATTGCTGACCCTTGCACTAGAATTTTGTAGAAGCCCCCTATTTCCTGGTACAGTCTTATCAATAATGCAATTTGCTTGCATAGCAAGTCATAGCAAGCAACCTCCCCTACACCGAGAAAGTGGCGGCTGTGAAAATACTACTGAAAATAAGACACAAGGTAGAAAACCTTACATAGCATCTCTGACCTACTTCTTATTCCTCTCATCCTTAGCTCTTGAGGCCCCGAGGGCTTCCTTTTTGTTTGTAGAACTGATGCTTTTCAATCTGGCCTTGCCTGCAGATAACCAGGCTGGAAGAAGGCCACACAGGTAATTCTTCTCATTGGAAGCAGTGATGTTCTCGCCATTCTCCACAAGGGGAAACCTACTCCCAGGCCAAATATATATATATATATATATATATATATATATATATTCTCGCCATCAAAATGCCAAGTGGTCATTGCTCAATTTCATAATACTGTATATGGGGTTTCTCCAAACCAGCTTTTTATGGTAGGTTACATCTGGATTTATTTGCCACCTGGGCTGGTTTTTGAATGTGCTCAATGAGGCTTCATGGGGCAGTAAGTGTTTATTTTTTCTATTGAAAATCACCTTGTAAATAAAATACTAAAGAGGTACTTTGAACTTCTAATCTTGGATTAGAGGCATGTAAATGGGAAACAAAAACAAACAAACATTCTTCCCTAGCTCCATCCTGGACTCCCCTATATAGCTCTTACATGTCCTTATTTTCCTTCTTTACATTGATCACTACATTGTTTGTCCATGTATTTATGTTGATTGTCTGTCTCATTTTATGACGAGTGCAGGAGTATCACCTTATTGTGCTCATTATTTTATTCTCCAGATCTAGAAGAAGGGTTGAAAAACATTTTTCTGCGAAAGATCAGGTAGTAAATATTTTAATCTTTGTGAACCTTACAGTCCTTGTTGCAACCACTCGACTCTGCTGTTGCAACACACAGCAGCCATGGACAATATGTAAATGATGGGTGTGGTTCTTTGTAAACATCTGCCTGATGAATGAACAAGTGAACGAATGAACGAATGAACTGTGATGGCCAAATACACAGGCATTAAGGGCACACTGTGTCAGGCTTCCTTCCAAATGCCAAAAGTGTAAAATCAAATCTAACATGAAAATTATAACCGCTGAAGAAATTCATAACGATGCCAAGCACTTTACAAAAGCCATTATCTCATTTAATCCTATCAATGATTTTAAGAACCAAGCATTATTATTAATCCCATTTTACAGTTGAGTTAACCAAAGCTTAAAGTGGTTAAGTAGCTCTTCCAAAATCACACACACAGCATGCAGTGTGAGGATTCCAACCGAGGAAATCTGATTTAAAGTACACACACTTAACCAGGGCAGTGGTCTGCCAGTGGGAAGTTCTCTTGGCTGAGGGCCACCTCACGTATGTGTGAAAGTGAGCCACCGCGGACACAGGGGGCTCCTTTGCACTCGCCTCCCAGAAACTTCGTTTTCGGCTTTCAGAGCTTTTGAGGTCTGATAACCTGTGCGACAGAGCAACCGCCGCCTGTTTATTTGGGCCCATGTGTGCTCAGGGGGAAAATATGTGAACCTCTACTCCTTTCAGCTCCTCTAAGGAATGACCTTTTCCTGGAAAGCATTGATTACTGCAACCCAGCTGAGAACATGTGCAGAGACTTGCTTTACCCTGAGAGGGAGTAAGTCATTTCATCAAAAGATAAAAGAAATAACACCAGCTACTGTGGAGCTGGAAGAGGGGACTCTGGTAAGCTTGAACTGATGAGGGAAAGCACAGCTTTCAAGCTCTACAGGAGCACGCTGCTGCAAGGGTGGGACGATGAGCTCAGAGCTTCACAAAGCAGCGTTCTTGGACACAAGACCCCGGATCATTTGCAGATGAGCTCCAGGTCCCTAGATATGCCCTGTGGCCATGACTGACCTCTAAACTCCATGAACACAATGGGCCACCGAAAGGTTAAGCTCCCGTCCCTACAGGTCTGATTCTGCCTGTAAGAGAGGGAGCTCCTTCCCCCATGTTAGGCCCCCTACCCACGCCTTTGCTGACTTAATTTTCAAAGGAAGCAGGTTGATATAGATGTAAGATTCCTTGAGATTCAGTGTGTCCCATTTCACAGGTGAACAAGTTTATTCCATTAAAGGGCCAGGCACGTGAAAAGATGCTCAACATGATTTCTCACTGGGGAAATGCAAGTGAAAGGCACAAAGTGATGCCATTAAGTAGCCACAAGAATGGCTGTAATTCAAAAGACAGATAATACCAAAGAGTTGGCCAAGATGCAGCATAACTAGGACCCCTCTGTGCTGTTTGTGGGGGTGCAAAGGAAGGTTGACTTAAATTTATTACAACTCGGCACTTCCACTCCTTAGTATCCACCCAAGAGAAGTGAAAACATATGCTCACACAAAAACTTGAAAACAAATGTTCATAGCAGTGTTATATATAATACTCAAAATCTGGTAGCAATCCAAATTTCCATCGATTGGTGAAAGGATAAATAAAATGTGGTATATCCATACAAACAGAACAGTACTCAACAATAAAAAATAAACAGCTACTGAAACAAGCATCAACATAGATGAACCTCAAAAACATTCTGCTAAATTAAAGAAGCCAGATGCAAGAGACCACATACTGTATGGTTTTATTTATATGCGATGCCCAGTAAAGACAAATCTATGTATAGGGAAAGCAGATCAGTGGTTCCCTGACACCGGCCGTGGGAGTGGGAATGACTGCAAAGAGGTGCTGGGTAAATTATTATGAGGATGGAAATATTTCAAAAACAGAATTGTGATGATGGTTACACAACTATAAGTTTACTTAAAATTGAATTGTACATTTATAATGGATGAATTTTATACTATGAAATTATACCTCAATAAATTTGTTAACAACTAAAACTGTTGTGTGCATGATTATTCTATCTCAGCTTTTCCACCGTTGAAATTGGGTTGTTAAATCATATGCTAAGGCCTGCTGCATACATGTGTTTTGGTGGAAGTTACAAAGTATAGCCACAGAAGTGGCACGTATGACTCAAAGCTGACAAATACAATGCTCTCTATTTACTTGCACAAGACTCAAGGCCCCCAAATTTCTTTCTTCAGGATTTTTCTAAGTGAAGTCAGCCAAGAAGATCATTATGATCTCAAAGTATTTATTAATTAGAAAGCTTTTTTCTTTAAATAACAATAAACACAACTCAAACAAGCTTTAAAAATAAGGGAAAATATTATACAGCATATTAATTCAAGAGCTAAGACTAAGCACACTTTCATTCTCATTGAGCCAGTTTAGGTCAAATGCCTACCTACCTACCACTTGGAACATTGTTCATTCATTGACTTAAGGCTGGTTTCTAGAACGAAATGTTGACAAGTGAGTGGAGTTATTATGACTGGCTTAGACCAATTAAGTCCCTGTCCCACTCTGACCCTGATTGGAAATATAGTCAGATTTCCCAGAGTCACATGAACCAAATGGAGAGGAATAGATAGTGAATACACAAGCAAAATGAGGAGGAAGGAAGAGAGATGTGGGCTCTAGATAAACAAGCAATTGGATTCACAATAAACCTGTGAGAGTAGAAGTCCAGAGCTGCCTCTGCCTTGCTCCCTGCCTAGTAGAACAAGCCCCTGTCCACTGGAAGAAAATGAAGTCAATATTGAGATAAATGAGAAGTGGAAAGAAACAGACCACTTGCCATTCCAATACTTGGTTCTAATAATCTCCTGCCTTTCCTGATTATATGGCTTAATAATCATCTTCCTCTCCCATTTTTAACTCATTTCAAGTGGAATTTCTGTCATTTATAATGGAAAGAGTCCAGATTAATTCAGCTCTAAAGGGAGCTGGGCTGACTGTGCACGGGGAAGGGACAGAAAGTCCTGTGAGCGTAAAGGCCATGCACGTTCATTCACTGCCCAGCATCTAACACAGAGGAGATGCTCAATGACTATTTGTGGAATGAATAAATGTCCATCAGCTAGGTGACTATTTTCAGCTGGACCTTTTCCAGGAGAAGACCAAATGATTTGTCTTTTGCTTCATTTCTCAGTGGGACCAGGATGGGAAACTCTTTGGTTCTCAACCTCTGCTCTCAGAGAAGCAAATGAGTATAAGTTATTTAACTGGTACAATATAATAGCTACGACACTCTGGTAGAGAATATTACTTTATTCAATTTTATGATGCTTTATGCTGTGAGTGGGGCTTAACTGTAGATGGGTCTATGGAATTATTTTCTTTGTAGATGATTAAAATTTAAAGAAGTCCTAAATTTGTTCCACCCTCCTAGAGCCATTCTCTGTCTTAACTACCACCTCCTACTATCTGTACTGCTCCTTCCCTAGTGCTTCTGAAAATTGCATTTGAAGTGTAAAAATAGTATGCAGTACTGTAATTGAAATGACAAATGCTGAAATACAAGAGAGGAAGCAAGAAGAGACAAAATGGCTTCTGAGAGAAAAAAAAAAAATGCCAGTCAACTTGAACTCAGTTTCACAGAAAACATTTGAAACGGGCGTCCTTTCAACAACAATCTCTGGTTGTTTCTTGAATTCCATGTTATAGCATTAAAGTGATTAGGGTTTTGTAGGGACACGTGTTTAAATGGCAGAGACACTGTGCTTTAGTTAAAAGTCCTTTACAATACCAGTTTATAAAGCCATGTTTTTATTGACTAGGTTTCCCTCATCTTTGATGAAATTAGAAATGGGGAGTGAGCAACCAAGTGGTTGTTTTTATTTTGTGTCTTACATTACTAATATGTTCACTATTAAACACTGTTCTTTATTCTGAGTTCCTATCATTTCCACTAACTGAGTACTAAAAGGTCATTTCTATAATGAAATTCCAGAGAAAATAAGCACAAGGTCATTGGTGTTTGCCTGTTTTCGTTTTCAATCTTTTTACATGGGAACCATATGCCCTGTCTCAAAATTTAGTTCTGAAATTGTACTGCTCTAGGATATTCAAGCTTCCTGCTTAGAACCCCATGGAAGGTCAGTTTTAAATTGACAGAGAGAATTACCTCCCAGTGCTCCTCAAACCTTCACTTCAGAAGGCAATGTGCTAGCTGTTGAACTCCACGGTGGGAAGACAACCTTTTCTCTGAAAAGCCGAGAGGGAAGATTTTTGATTCTGCCACTTCAGGCCCCGGGAAGGTGAAGTCATATGTGTGTCAAGATGCAGCTCTGCCTCGTGCTCCCAGGCTCAGGCTGACTGTTGGTGTGTGCTGGGTTGACGTGTGAGATTTCTTGTTGTTATGTGCCGTGGGAAGGAACAACTGGAATGCAATTACATTGAATGGAACTTGGCACCGTTTCTCAGGATATGGTGCTAATTCGAAGAAGGTAGCACTTCAGATTCGCTGATAAAAGCCTGAGGACCAAAAAGTGTGGTAATGGGAGAGAGAGAGGTGTGTGGACATAATGATGTCACCCACATTACAAACACACCAGTGGGAAGGTCTAGTTTTATCATATACTTGATGAAGAAAACGTGTGGGACACTGGGGACTAAACAGAGAGAAGCTGCTGAGTATGTTTGTGTGGGGTGGGGGAGGTAATTTGTTGGGATTTGAGAACCCTACGGGGATGGATTTGTTGGGAAGAATGTGGATTTTCGGCAAAATGGGAAACTATGGAATTTTTGGTTCAAATCAATGTGCTTCGATTTTAGAGTGTTGTTATTGTTATACATTGAATTTTGTCCCCCAACCCCCCCAAAAAAAACCCCACTGTGCTCAAGTCCTAAACTCTCAGTCCTGTGCATGTGATATCATTTGGGAAGAGGATCTTTGAAGATGTTAGTTAAGAAGAGGCCAAGGTGGATTAGGGTAGGCCTTAATCCGATATGCATTTGGACACAGTCATTAAGAGAAAGACAGAGAGAGGAAGAGAGAGAGGGTCCATGTGATAGAGGCAGAGACTGAGTTATACTGTCCCTAGCCAAGGAACGCTGTGGACTGCTGGCCCTCCCCAGAAGTCAGGGTTGAGGCGTGGAGTGGATATTCCCCTTTAAGAGGGGCCTTGAGGGGCCGGCTGTATAGCCCAATGGATAAGGGCGCCGGTACACCACATGGGAGGCCCTGAGTTCGGTTCCCGGGGACCTCTCTGAGCAGGCAGACAGCCTTGAGAAAGGCAAGCCACTGTGGGCGGGGCAAAGCCGCTGTGGGCGGGGCAAAGCCGCTGTGGGCAAGGCAGAAAAGCTGCCATGGGCAGGGCAAAGTCACCCGCGAAACATGGAGCTGAGCCTCCTGCGAAATGGAATGGAGCCACCCACAAGCGGGGCGAGCTGCCTGCGCGGAGGGCCGACTCGGCACATCGCTGCAAAACGGGGGGAGACAAGAAGCAGACATAGAAGAACACAGAAAAAAAAAAAGAAGGACCTTGATTTCACACTTCCAGCTTTCATAATTGAGACAAGAAATATCTGTTGTTCAAGCCAACCAGTCCGTGGTACCTTGTTGTAGCAGCCGTGGCAAACTAAGGTAGATGCAGAATTCTAGAAATGCAAGGTCATTCATAACTTATCCTTTTTGGATCCTTATTTAGCAGAAGAGAACTTTAAGGCAAAAAAAAAATGTTTTTCTGAGTTGCTTAAGGTTTTACAAATCCTGAGAAACTAGGAATGCGACACTAGGCTCTTTGTGAGTGTTGTATCCTATCCATCACAGCACACAGCCTTCAAAGCAGAAGCTGGACCTGAGTTCAAACCTCCTTTCAGGAAGTAGTTCTCCGTGTAGACATTTCCTCTGTCCAGTGACACACATAACAGGAGAAGGTATAAGCAATCATCCCACTTTAAGCTATCCACATTAAACAAAATTTTACAGGTTTAAAAAACACATCAGCAAAGCCAATCTTGAAAGGAATCAGGAACCTTAAAGAAGTGTCCAGAAAGACTGAAAACAAGCTGTTACGCTTCTGCAGCTTAGCTGCGCAGAACAAGAAAACACTCGCCGATGGCTTGCCATGTAAATAAACTTGTTTGCAAAGGATCTTCTGCCATGGTGAAGAACATGGAAATGGGCTCTTCCATGCCATTGATGATGACACCAGAGTTCAGAATGCAGAGAGAAAATTATCTGAATATTGAGGTGGCCTCTCTGCTGAATTCCGTAGTGCAACAAATTTCTTTAAGTGAACTTGCAATCTGATTGGAAAAGTCACAATCAGGCACACATAACTGAATCAATCAGAGAACATACGATAGTGTGAAAATGACATTAATAATGGTGGTAATTTATTGAGAACTTATTATGTCCCAAGGACCATGCTAAGAATTTTCTCATTGAATCCTCACAGGACCCTGAGATGTCTAGGCAATATTATTGTCCTCGTTATATAATTGGGGAAATGGGGATGTTAAAGAGGTTAAGTTGTTTGTCCAAGGTCATACTGCTTGGACAGTAAGACCTGGGAGTTACTCCAGCCTAGTCTTCATCAGTTGTGAGCTCTGCCAGTTGGAGCAAGCTTCCTGAGAGCACCTTCCGAGTTGAGAGGACACAGGGAGGGCATTTTCAAAGAGGTAGATAAGATCGAGTCAAATAGAAATGAAGGAGATTTTCTAGGTGAAAGGCAAAGAGTGAGCAAAGGAAGACGAGCAAGATGGGAAAGGAAATTTGACGTGCAATTAGCAGTGTGTATTGACCACAAGCCAGGCCCCATTTTCAGTGTTCAGGACACAGCAGAGAACAAAGCTTAATCACATCATCTAGGATTAAAGTATAGCCAAGTACCTACCTCACAGATATGGGTAGTAGAATCCATGCAAATTCCTTAGCTAGTCACATAGAACTCGGTAAATAAAAGGGGGAGAGGGAAGGGAAGGAATTGTTAATGTTATAATTACTATTGCTATGAAAATTATTAATTTTATCATTGTGTTATGCTTTCTATACAGGGGTTTCAGGAATTTCAAATTATCTCTGTGCAAAACATAAAATACTACTAATTATCCAGTGCACACATGCCAAAATACTAATTATATCAATTATTTATTTTTAATATGAAAATGTCATCCATAGAAGAGGAGAAGGCAGAAAAATTGATGCTCTGATTCACTATATCTAACAAAATAGCCTTGACATCATGGCAGTAAAAGCTCGGCTAAATTTTGGTTCTGCCAATTACTCTGTGCCTCTGTTTCTTCATTTGGAAAAT
>PVKH010027839.1:0-12947 GCA_004027955.1 Chaetophractus vellerosus | reverse complement strand
ATATAAATGAAATAGTAAGCAAAACTTTGATGCTCGGTTTACTTGGGTGACTCAGTTTTAACTAGTGATTTTTAAAAGAATTTTCTTAGCTCTTTATTGAGAAAGACTGGTGTTTGTTGTACAAGGTCTGGAGGCTCAACTAGGAAGGCTCCATGGCCTGGGGCTGAAATCATCAAAAGATTTTCTCATTCACATATCTGAACTGGAAGGACTGCACAGCTGAGCTCAGCTGGAACTATTTAGTGCTTACATGTCCTCAGATAATTGGGCTTCCTTACAACATGGTAGCATCTGGGTAATTGGGCTTCTTACTTCATAGCTCATGATTCCAAGAATGAGTGTTCTATGAACAAGGTAGAAGCTGCTTGATCCAGTGTTAGAAGTCACATGGTGTCACTTCCACTGTACTTTATTAGTTGAAGCAGTCACAAACCTGTCCAGATTCCAAGTGAAGGAAGCACAGACCCCACCGCTCAATGGGAGGAGTGTCAAAGAATTTGCAATCATGTTTTAAAACTGCCATGATTAGAAATCGTACACTATTGGAAATACTACTCTGGAATGGGTACTTAAACATGCTTATTCTCAAGTCTATGCAGACATGCTGTGAGATAGAGCAAACTTGAAGCTGACCTATTATCAGCTCACCTTTGTCCTTTTAGATCTTGTGCTATGGTTCTTTCTCCTACAGTGACAAATAGTATATAAATGTGTTGTTTTAATCTCCCAGCTAACAAGTTTTTCTAGTTCTGCTTTACAAATGTTGATACCATCTGTAAAATCAAAGAGGTAAATGATCAGTGGTTCATTTGATCAATGGATAATGATTCCTCCTAGCTCTTATGTTCTATGTTTCTGAACTCACTTTCTTCAGGACACATTTAGAGTTGATTGTATCAGCTTCCATAACTTAGTACTTGAGCTATACATGGTCCAATAATGATGCTTCCACTCTGGGCTGTAAGCCTGAAGAAGCATGAAAAGCAAACAGGAACTTTTCAAATTGTATAGACAGTCTAGCCTAGTAAATTAATTATTGAATAGTCACTACCAACTGCTGTTGACATTTGTGCAGTTTGACAAGGCTGCCATAATGTCCAGCCCTTTCAGGAAAGTAATTCTGTAAGGAAATTGCCTGCAATGGAAGTTGTGGGGCTCAGCTGGGTGACAGCCGTGTCATGGCAATCAATATGGGAACAAAAAAAATCAAATATTAATGAAAGATGGATTTGTGCATGCATAGGGTTGGTATTTTTTTGTAAATGCCATTTTACTTCCACTGTCTGCTTTCCAGTCAAGGATGAGTATCAGCTCAGTGACGCCAAACTCAAGGTGACAGTTCTCATTTCAATTATTTCCTAAAGTATCTACCTCTCTTCTTTCTCCCACCTCTTGTCAAGAACCACAGGCACCATAATGAAATACTCCATCAAATAAGGAGTCTGGGTCTGGAGAGGCAGGAGAGAGTTTTGTTGAGCTTTCTGAAAAGAGAAAACATTCTAATTTGAAGAACCAGCATGAGGCTTTGAAGAGGATCTTGGCCTTGGCAAAAACTTTATTAAAATAATTTGATCTTTAAAAAGTCTGAATTTCTTCTTAGCTAATTAGCTGTTAATTGGCTGTAAGTTGACAGATTTCAAGACAAGAATCATAGGGATGATTATAATAGCTAACACTTACTGTGTACTTATGCTTGGTATTGTTAAAAAATCTCGCTGTATAATTGGTACCATTTCAAATCAGTCATGTTATGGGGTTGGCTAAACTTTTTACTTTTTAGTGTTCTACATAATGTGGAAACAGAAATTCATGGGGGGCGGGGGACAAGTCAACAAGAATAGCTTTTTGGTGTTTCTTAGACTGGCAGCAGTTTGCTAAATACTTTCTGGATGGTCTATTTTGACTGTGTTGGACAATTAAAGGAATTCACCTGGTCAATTCCAATGTCGTTGCCATTTTGGTCAATTTCCCAAAGACTCCTAACTTTTTTCTTGCTTTAGAATGGATGAGAATTACTCATTTTGGCAAAGGATATATCAAAGCAGAATTGTTCCTTAAATCTTTAACAATTAAAGATGATATATTTAACTAATAAAGATTGAATACAAATTTTGACTGGTTGTGGTGTTTCGTTACCTCCAATTTGAACTCACAAAAATTCAGTTGAAGACTGACCAAGAGATCCAGGATTAGCTTGCATTGGAAAGTTTATTCAGGATAATCACATTTTAGGTAGTAGCCTAGGATAAAAGGAGTGACTGCAATGATTCCCCCTGGTCTCCTCTCAGGTCTTTTATTATTCCCTGCTATTTCTCCCTCTGTGGCAGACTGAATGATGATCCCACAAAAATGTCCACTTTCTAATCCCTAGAACCTGTAATTACCTTACCTTACATGATAAAAAGGACTTCTCAGGTGTGATTAAATTAAGGCTCATGAGATGGGTAGATTATCCTGGGTTATCCAGATGGACCCAGTGTATTCACAGGGTCCTTATAAAAGGGAGGCAAGTGTGATGATGGAAGCAGAGGTCATGGAATGGAGCCATAAGCCGGGAAATGAGGGGGCTTCGAGAAGCTCAAAAAGGCAAGGAATGGAATCTCCCTTAGAGAGCCTCCAGAAGAAATGTAGCCTTGTTGGCACTTTGATTTTAGCCATGTAAGAGTCATTTTCAAACTTCTGACCTTCAGAACTGTAAGGTAAGTCTGTGTTTTAAGCCACTGAGTTTCTGGTATTTGTTCTAACAAGAATAGGACATTAATACTACCTCTGCCCCCTCCCTGTTTCCCTTACTCTCTCAACCTACTTTCCTACTTCCCATTCCTCCCCACTTTTGCTTGCCACTTTCCATCTTCTGATATTTATCAAGCACCTATTATTTTTTTAAAATACACATTAGTGAAAACACGGTTATGGCTCTTGCCTTTATATGATGAGTGGGGGAGCAGAAAGCATTAATTGCCTTATGCAAGCAGGGAATAAGCAGGGAGCAGAGAAAAGGAGGGTGGCATTGACTTTATTTGGTAGGTTGGAAGAATCTTGTGAAGGAGTTGACTTTTATGTACAGATGCGAAGGCTAAAAAGGAGAGCATGTGAAAGAGTTGTGAATGGGTGGGGTGAGGTGAAAAAAGGGATACTGATCATCTATCCAGATAGAAGAGTCAGCGTGAAGCCGGTAAGAATAGACAGAGGAGTTCAGGTTCCTTTCTAGGAGTGAGACTCAGTCTTGCCAATTAGTAATCATACTTTTAATATCAGTGGATTTTAAAAATCAGTATTGCCTCATACATGGTATATCAAACTCTCCTCTAACGTTTGGATCAAACTGCCAAACTCTTTTTCTTAAAGAATTGGAAGAGGTTTCATTAATTGGTTTTGTTCCAAATTCCATTCAACATTCAACAATCATGTCCAAGAGTGTAATAGTCTAAAAGCAGTGGAGAGCTGACTTGGTTGGCTTGGCCTTGAACCCTATTGTTTAGGAGATATTGGCTGCTCTCCACGGCCTCTTGCCTCTTATTTCATTCATGCCACAGAATTAGAGGCTCATTGGGTGATCCAGTTGTTACAGTTCTATCCTCTTTCCACTTTTAAATTTTAGTTCTCATTTGTGTTTGAAGTCATTAATAGAAAAATCTCTAGAGGTTTCACCTGCCCTAGATAAGAGCTCTTGTTCCGATTATAGCACCAGGTAATGGTAACTGATGTCACATTTTACCTCTTCTTTTCCTTTATTCTGAATTCCATCCCTTTCTACTATAATATGAAAATTGAGAGGATTATCATGGGTAATTCAGGTCTCTGAATGCTGTCCTTTGTATTATCCAAGTAACTGTAACTAAGAGGTACCTTTTGGCTTGAATTACATGGATAATGGCCCTGTTTTCTTTTTTATACTTTGAAACATGGCCTTTTGTTACCATTGATAGCTAAGTATCGCACATATAAATAACACAAGTGAGAACTTGTATAAAAATGGAAAGTACATCAAGTTATTTCCCTTGTTTCCCTTAGCACTATAGTTTTGACGTTGTGTGCTCTTTTATCACTTCCTCACTACCTGCTTACTCCTTGACTCTGTTCCAACTCCTTTCTCAAAGGTTCCTGACACCTTCCCAGGAAATAAATTTAGTAACTGCCCCTCACTTCAATTATCATTTTTTTTATTTGTTGCATGTGACATTGTAGATATCCCTTCTTTATTAAATATTTTCCAATAGCTTGTTTGACGCTTTCCTACTGTTCCTTCTCTGCCTCTTCTTTTGCCCTTAAATACAGGGATTTCACTGAGATCGGATCTTGATTCTCTCCTTTTTTCCCCCTATACTTTTGACCTTACCATTTCGTAGAATATCATTTCTCTGAATGTGCAACATTGACCCCCATCTCCAAGGCTGACCTCTACACTGGACTGTCATCTCTCTAGCTGCCTCTAACAGATATCTACATACAAGTTTCCTTCTGGTGGCTGTTGGGGGCTTGCACAATGTCTCCCAGGAGATCTAGCCACCTAACCATGCTACTCCTTGGCTCAGGTTTTCACTTCCCCTCCTGTAGACTTGGGAGTGCATGTGGCTTAAGTTGGAGAACTCCATGCACTTGACCTCGTAGTTCTGCCACCGAGGGCTTCTACTAGAATGATGCTATCTTGACTGATTTCTGGTGAAGTAGTTTGAAATGATTCAAGGAGTTGTTCACTTTGAGTCAGCCAGAAGCATGTATTGATTATAACATGAGGGCCACTCAATTGTTACCCCATTGCATTTGCAAAGGGAGGCCAACCTTATTATGCTGATTCATTACTGGAGCCTATTCAGGTCTTTGTAGAAATGGGACTGAGTCTATTTCTTTCCAAAATATGGTCAGACCACAGAGTCAGGTAAGAAAAAAACTAAAATTCCTCTCCAGAAATCCAGGTAGATCCTTCCCACCAAGCAAGTGGAAAATCCTGTCCTGTGTAGTTTAATTTGCCACAGTTCCCTACATCAGTGCATAGGACTTTCTTGAAATAGTTATCTTCTCTCAGTTTCTTATTTTCCTTGGTTTGTGCCTATCCAATCCCCAAAATAATGGCCATTGGGGAAAAATCCTCTGAAAATAGATCCATCAAATTATGTCCACTGCTGGGCAAGCTGTGATGGGGAGTGGGCATTGTATGCACTGATTGTCTCTATCCCATCTGATCCTTCTGGTGGGTGGAACTGCATTTATGGGGTTGGGAATCTCAGTGCAGAGAAATTTTCTCTCTCTGAAACTTGATCGAGGGCCTGGGTCTCATGAATACTGCATCTTGTAGAGAGTCTTTCACATTCTACCCTGCAATCAGCCTTGGCAGCTTTCATGATCCCCAAAGGTACTGGGGAGGTGGAGCTGGAGAACAATCCTTTGTGCAGCTCTGTGGGGCTGGCATGTGCTCCCGTGTGTAGAAGTCGCAGCACCAGGAGAGAGTTGAAACATCTAGAGGGGGCATACCTAAGAAACTCCACGTCAACAATTTTCAGGTAATCCTTTCTACAGGGGAAAATCTACGAATCTCCCTCTATTTAAGCAATATCAGAACTGTGATCACGTGAGTTCTGACACCTCCTATCTGACTTCCCCATTTCCTTCTCCCCACTGAGTTGATTTGAATCCGTGTTCCTTCTAAATTGAATGAATTTCTCATTGCCTTGACTTAATTAAATTGAAAATCAGCTCTAGGTTTATTTAAGCTCACCAGAAACCCACAAGTGGTAGGCCTCCTCTCTCTCAATCCACGATTTCTTTATTTATGAGAGGCCACAAAGAGTGCCACGTGTGCAGCCTGCTGTACTGGCCCTTCTTCAGGACCCAAGGCACGTCCCCCTTCATTCCTCATGCCTGTTTCCCTCCGAGACAGAAGCTGTGGAAGGAGCCTGTCAGTGCAGGGAAGGAAACCAAGCAGATAATCAGGAAATCAAGTATTCACTAGAAATGGTATTTGGAGTGCGGCAAGTTCAATTTGCCAGATAATTTGCTTCCCACATTCAGCTTTACCTACAGCACAATGAAATACATTTCAATCTAAATTGCCTCCTAACTCCAATCAGCATTAATTTAATAATACATATTCAACAGATATAAACACTTCAAATGACTGGAAAATGAGTACAGATCCACATGTGTTTATGCTGATATTGGCACCTAAATATGATACTTATCAGTGATGGCTATGGAATTTTTCCCCCTTTTATTCCCCCCTCCCAAATAAGAATATGAAATCTTTTGCAAGCTGCTAAGGGATTTATATATTGGTAGGACTGGGAGAGCCTTGGGCTTCTTGCCTTTGCTTTCCTGTGTGTTTACTACGATTTCCTCTACTGGGACTCACCCTGGTCTGATGAAGTTTTTCTCTAGTCAAGACCAAGTGTTGTTGCCTCTTCTGGTTGGTCTAGAGGCTCAGCCCTACCTGCAGGTGTTACTTGTCTTCCTTCTTTGTGGAAGGAGGAGGGAGAGCTCCCAAAGCATTAGCACATTGTTACCACAAGGACAAGTGGGGCCACACAAAAGCCTTTAGTGTGTATTAGGCAAAGTGAACACCCAGGAATGGAGACTCTCAGGATGGGTAGAACTGAGAGAAACAGTCTACAGGCCCAACCCCCTCATTTTATAGTCCACAAAACAGCCACAGAGAGGATTGCAGGCTTTCCCAGTATCTCAGGCAGAGTAAGGACCAGAATTTGGGGTCCCTGTCTCCAGCCCATTTGACATTCCCAAATACAGCTGCCACTCTGGGAAAAATGTAAAGGACTTACAATGCACATATAACCAGGCTGGCCACTATTTTTTTTAAAGCCATGTTCAGCACAGGGTTTTGTGCTAAGAGATAGTCTAGCAGCTGAAATATAACTAAAAAGAAAATTGAAAAAAAAAGAGGATATGCAGAAATCGGAACCCTCATGCATGCACTGCTGGTGGGAATGAAAAATGGTACAAATGCTTTGGAAAAGCAGTCTGGCAGTTCTTCAAACAATTAGACAGCATTTCCACTCCTGAGTATATACTGAAGAGGACTGAAAACATGTATCCACACAAAAACTTGTTACGTGAATTTTCATAGCAGCATTATTCGTAATAGCCAAAAGTGGAAACAACCTGAATGCCTATCAACTGATGAATGCATAAAGAAAATTTTATATCCTACTATAGACTATTATTCAGCCATAAAAAGGAATGACATTCTGATCCATGCTGCCTGGTTAATGTCCTACAGGGCAATAAAACTTTAAAACCTTACTGTTTAGAGATATCTTTTCTAATGGACACAAATCTAGGAGTTAACATGAACATCAGTGTCTGGGTTTCAGTCAAATAGTAAACAGCAACGTCAAACACAGGTACAGGCTTCTAGAGAATTAATCACTCCTTGATGGGCCTGTTAAGCAATGATTGAGTATGTCCTTGAATGACCACGCCCCCACCCCACCCTCGCCCACCTATTTCCAAGCTTTGGGTCATGATCAAAGCAGATTTCCAAATAGTGGATCATAATCATGACAGAACCTCATGCTCTGTTCTAAATATAGACTGGAATATTTTTCTCTTAATTTATCTCTCGTTCCTAGAAACTGCCTCCCGTCAATCACGCGCATGTCTGTTGGTCTCCTTCCGCCTCTCTGGATTCAAATTCGCAACCTGCTTGGGCTCTTACCTTTCCCGATCTTCCTTGTGAGGTCGAATGTCTTCCTTCCCCAGCTAAGCAGTTCTTTTCATTTCCAATGTTGATGCAAAAAGATCTGCAGGCTTTTACTGTATCTCCTTTGGTAGATCACTCTGGTGACCATTAAAAGTTCAGAAACAGGAGACACAAAATCTTGTGATTGTAGACAGAGGAGCCACACCTAGAAAACCAAACCTAAATTTTCCTTGGGGGAGGAATGAGTGTGAAAAGAAGCTATGGATACTTAAGCATTAGATCTCCTTTGTTTTTTTGTTTTTGTTTTTGTCCCTGCCACCTACACAATTCTCGCCCAGCAACAGGTTTCTTAGAGGCTCATCGTTCTGGAAAGGATGCAAGAATTTGGCTTTCTTGGGCTGATGAATCCATTCAGGATAATATCCCATCCCTTCCTTTTCTCTCTGCCACCCACCCTCTCGAGTTATCCCTGGAGTTGAAAACTCTGAAAAGTCCCTACTTTTCAGCAAGATCTTTTGTTGGATGAATTGTTTCTTCTACAACTCTGTTTATTTTCATGGATATATAATTATTAGTATCCATTTGTCCTATTTATTCAGGCATACACTGCAATTGCACTGCCAAGTTCTACTATTTTAAGGAAAAATGTTGAAGATGACATTTCATTTGGTTTACTCACAGGATCTAAGAAATGGACTCTATAGGCTGAGTGTAAATAATTAAAGACATTTCTGTCTTCAGTGGGAATCAGTAAGTGCAGAATTTGTTTACTTTTTAAGTAGATCACAGAAGTGGAAAGGGTGTGAGGCTTGAGGTTAGAAGACCTGGATTGTCACCGGGGTAGTCATAGGGTAGCTGTGTGGCCTTTGGCAGGGTTGACAGGCCCCAAGCTGGGAAATGACACTTGCCTTGGGTGGTGCTGGAATTAAGTGAGGGGGAGTATGTGTGGAGGGTAGATGGAGGGATGGGAGCATGGAAACCTGGCTCTCCTGTTTCTCAGTCCATGGCTCGTTTGAGTGTTACACGTTATTTCTAGAGAAGATTGAGGATTCTCCTGGACTTTATTCTTCTACAACTTCCTAAAGGTTTCAGTATTTCCCCATCATTAGCTATTCCACATTTTTACTGATCAGCAAAAGCTCTGGGAGTGGGCAATTGGTATTCCCTCCTTGCACTTGAGTATGCCCCCTTTATTTAGGATTTATCACAATCTACTGGAGGAAACTATGCTGCCCCCTCCCTGTTAATTCCGATAGCTCCCATCCCAAGAGAGTTATTATCATGGACAAGGGATTAGGGAGGCCCATGCATGCATTTCAAAAAGTTCAGGAGGCTTCTGGAACTGGCTGCAGAATTGTGTGTGGGTTATAACGAGTTTCCCCCTTACTCCTGAAGCCCAGCTCCCTCAGTAGATTCATTTATTTTAGAGAAGTTGAACTGCTCAGTGATGCAAACACATTCCCTGTAGCTTACCATTTCCTGCTGCCAACATACCAGTCACCACAATGAAGTGCAGTTATTAGAAACCAGGAGGCTTCCACCTTTATGTGCACTTTATGCTATTTACTGAAAGGATCCAATGTGTCCTCCAGAGGTGTGAGTTACTCATCTGGGTTATGGTACCTGGGACTTGCCAAGGTCAAGGAACTGAGATTCACATTTGTGTTTTATAACATAAGCCAATTCCTCCTCTGCCCTGTGTTCCCTTGTGTTTTGACTACTTCTTTCATCCCGGAGATTTGGAGTTCTAGCTCTTATCTGAATTTTGACGCAGGTGGTATAGAGTCACCTTCTATATCTCTGTGCCTGCATCTGTTAACGCATAGGGCTTTAGAACTTGTACTGAGAAGCATGTCATAGTTTGAAGGTTTTATGATCAAGACTTCTCATGAGCAATGAATGTAAACTGCCAGGTAGATTAATGCTTCTCAAACTATCTGTGGTGAAGCGCCAGCTTTGTTTTTGTTTTTTAACTTCTAATCCATGGGAAACTTATGTGCTTTTAAAGTACAATAAAATAAAAAATAATGAAAACGATAAGCAAAATACAAGTATCGTTTTGATTATTAGATTCAACAGGTATAATAGTATTCTTAAACTTTTTTGTTCCACAGACACCTTTGCCAGTCAGGTGAAAACTATGGACCCCTTACTAAGTTCACACTATACTGTGCATTATTTAATATATATATATCACACCTGCACCAACACATCCCCACAAGAATGTTTTTTTGAACTTTCACAGACCCCCTGAAATCTTTCCGTGGACCCCTGGTTTAGAACCCCTGCTCTATAAAGTTTCAGGGTGCTTTCTCTCAATTTCAGTGCTTATCTTTTGCAATCAGTAACAAGCACTTTATGGATAGCACTATTGGTGGCCCATACATTGAGTAGCTGTGATGGAGAGCATATGTTGGAAGGTTCTCATCTCATTGACCTTATGTCCTTTATATGATGAAGAGGAATGATTGTCTATACCTTTGATGATACTCTCAAAGTTATGAATCTTACCCAAGCCCTCCCAAGTGGTTACCACTTATATTTGGAAAGTCTGTATTTTTAACTACCTTATAAAAAAAGATTATTTACAAAAGCACATTGGAGCTTGAGGATGCTTATATCTCTGGACTTTTTTTATAAGAATGAAAATAAAAACCATCATCAACCAGAAAGTTTTGATCATAAGTGTTGTGGTTTGATGCTGTATGTACCACCAGAAAAATATGTTCTTAAACTTAATCCATTCCCGTGGGGAGTGAACTCATTGTAAGTAGGACTTTTTAATGATGTTACTTCAGATAAGGTATGGCCCAGGATGGGAAGGGCACAGAGGGAATGCTAGATGCTGAAAGTCAGCAGGACCCAGAGAAGGGAGAGACCAGGAGAGCCCACCACATGACTTGCAATGTGACAAACTAAGGACCAAGAATTGACAACAGCCGGCTTCAGAATGCCACAGTCTTTAGGGAGAAAGCGTCGCCTCGATGACAACTTCCTTTGGACTTCTCTTAGCCTCAAACCATGAGCCAATAAATTGCCATTGTTTAAGCCAACCCATTGCATGGTATTTGCTTTAGCATTGAGGAAACTAGAACAATGTGTTGTCTATTTACCAATGCAGTATTTTTTTAATGGTAGAATGCAACGCTTTTTCTAACTTAAACGGAATTATCTTAAGTTACTTCCTCATGACAAATGGTTTAGTTCTGTGCCTTGAGGAATCGCTTTGGCAGGTATTTAAATGGGAAAGTGTTAGTGCAGATCCGGCAAATGAACTAAGAATTCCTGTGTTTTCCCAACATGCCAGTTTGAGACGTTTAAAAAAGTGTAAATATTGTTTAAAATGTAAAGAGGTCTGTGTCTGAGCAAGGCACTTTAAAATGAAAATAAAAAACCAAAGACTTCAGCTAAGTACTTGAGATAAATACTATGAGAGGGAGGGAGAGAGTAAAGGAGAAGCTAGAATCAGAAACTTTGCAAAAGCTGATGCACTTTGAAGGGTAGGGATTTGAGGGGTCAGTGCTAATCTTTAAGTTCAAATACACTTGCATTTTTTAACTATAACAGAATCACTTAAATTCCTTTGTTACTCTAAGGAACACTTCCATGATGGTTAAAATAAATGCCTCATACCATTATCTACATTAATTATATTTGCTCACTGCCTGAAATTACCACATCTTTTAAGAAGATTGTAACCGACTTGGTATGTAATTGGGGGAGAGATTTACTTATGGGGCCCTAACTGTGTAGACCGATGATTAAATGGAAAGATAATGCCATTAACTGCAAAACGTGCGCAGAAGAAGCTACCACAAAAATGAAGTTGTGCAAGGAACTTTGGGAGGATCATTAGAGAAAATTATCTAGATTGACACATAGTGGAAGTGTCAACTTTGTCTAACCAACCTCACAACTTAGCAAGACTTTTAAATCCTGGAATACATAATGCCTGCTGTTTTGGTGTCCTTATCAAACCCAAACTGATTCATTAGTTTCTTATGTAGATAGTTGATATAATTGAATTGAAAAATGATACAATAGCTTTGCAGTTGCCAATCTTTACTGGGCATCGTAATTGCCTGGTATGCTTATCAGTACTATAGATTTCAGGGTCCCAAACCCAGGTGTTCTCATGCAGCAGATCTGGGGCAAAATAAATGGCCTTAACAAGAATGCCAGTCAAATGCAGATTGGTTTCTAGAACACACTTTCAAAACCAATACAGCTTCCTCACTGTAAAAAGGAGGAAATGGAGCTTCGTGCTTATTTACCAGTGCTGGAATTGAAGGATCTCCCATCTCACCCCCATACTACCTAAGATCTACCTGGCCCTCAGGCTCACCTGTATCCCATTTACCTTAGAGGTAAATGTATCTTTCTCAATTTGCAACCAGAATTATTTACCAAGATGCAGTGATGGGTCAGACAACACAAGTGCCTAATGTCTAGTGCCTTAGTTTCACCATTTTCATTGCCTCCCTCGTATCATCACCTCATACGCAGTCTTAGGAGGTGGTGAGTGAACAGAGAGCCTCTCTTTTTGCCCCATTTGGGGACTTCAGAAATTATAAGAGGAGCCAGAAAAACTACAGCGTACATACTTTGCCCAGTTATCAACATTTGAAGGAAGGCTTAGAACCAAAGCAGTTCTTTCAATTCTGTTTTGAATAAATGCTATTGTTGGAGAAAGCTATTTGTCTTACTGACTGATCTGTAGCTTTGTGCAAGGAGACATTTAGTATCTGGGACTGGAATGTGACATGTAGGAATATTAGAAATTATGTGTGCAGTTTGCATTTCTTTTATTTAAAAAGATGAGAAACAAGATGGCTTTATCGATTATTTTGTACCGACTAAATGCTGTTATGATGTAAAAGAAAGAAAATAGAGAGAATGGTACATTACCTTATTCTGAACAGTTAGGCTGTAATCATAAATAACATCTGAATAGCACCTTACAGTTTATAATGTTCTTTCTTGGGAATTATAATAAAGTACTAACATTCACTGGACACGTCCTAGGGTTTGGCTCTGCTAGGTGTTAGGTCGTGAGAGCTCTGGGTTCTATGCTTAATAACCCTCCTAGGTAGGTGCTGTTACTATCCCCAGTTGGCTAAGGAGAAAGCTAATGTTTAGGTAAGTTTGAGAAATATGCCAGAGGTCACAAATTAGTGTGAGAACTTAAACCTTAGTACTTCTGAGTCCCTGTACTATACTTCGATCCTTACCCTCTAGCCTGGAATTAGAGGAGTAGCCAGGGTGGCCTGAGTTCTTTTCCTTTGCACACACA
>PVKH010027838.1:0-12947 GCA_004027955.1 Chaetophractus vellerosus | reverse complement strand
GTAATCTCTTCAAAGCTATCTAGGTTTCACAATTCTTCTAGTCTCTACCCATTAGTCAATTATAAAGACATATCCACATTTCTGGTATTTGCAAAATCACCACCCCACACTCCTGGTACCAAAATCTGTTTTAGTTTGCTAGACTGCTTAAAACAGATACCATTAAATTCTGTAAGACTTAACTTCCTTTTCAGGTCAATAGGTAAAATAATAGCTTTCTCACTAGGCTGTTATAAAGTTATAATGATTTATAGTGTGTCTAGCCAATGGATGTACTCAATAAATGGTAGCTTTTAATGAGAAAAGCAATGTAAAGCAGATTCTAGGAAGACAGGTGTCTACAAAGCATAAAAATTTTATTATTTTCAATAAGGATTTGTTGTTTTGTTGTCTATTCTGCCCAATCTTTAAATAAGATATTTTGATTCATGGACCAAATATTTAATCAAGTGAATTAATGCAAATATAAAATATTTCTAAACAAATGTACATAGATCCAAAATAAAATCTGAGGCTTAAATGGCATTGGTAAAGACTGTACATATGTAGTCTTACTTTATGGAAAATTTAATTTTCTAATAAAGTTAGTTGTAAAATAAAAATAAATAAATAAATAAATAAACAGATACCATGAAATAGGTTGGCTTTAAACAATGGGAATTCATTAGATTACACTTAAGGCCTTGAAAATTTTGAAATCAAGTAATCATCAAGGCAATGTTTTCTTTCCAAAGACTGGCTTGCCTCGTTCCTCTGTTACACGGTAACATATGCTGTTCTCGCCATTCTCTTCTGGGATTGGTTGATTTCAGCTTCTTGCTTCTGTGGCTTTGTCTCTCTTTGTCAGAATTTCATTCTCATAAAACAGACTGACTCCAGTAAGGTGATTAAGACCAACTGTGGGTTATACCTTAACTGAAATAACCTCATTCAAAGGTCCTACTTACAATAGGCTTCACCCAAAGCAATGAATTAACTTTCAGAATATGTTTTTCTGAGGGTACATACAGTTTCAAATCACCATGTATATTACACTCTATATCCCAAAGGTTCTGAGATATAAAGGACATGTTTGTACAAGGGTTTGTCAAAAAGGTCAGTGAAGTACTTATTTAAAGTAGAATGCATGTATGGTTGTCTGCTATCTATACCTATATCTATGATGTTTAATCTTGGTCTCTGAGAAAGTATTTGTTGAGACATATTATAATGGTCTTTATTGTTTTGCACCCTCCATTTGACTGTGAATTCCTTGAAACAGGCTGGTTTTTTTTCCATCTCTACTTCTCCCTATGACTAAATGGAATATACATTCCTTGTTCTTGCCTACTCACCACCCATTTATCTTTTTCCAATAATGGTTACATATTTTTGTTATGGAATCAAATCTATTCTACTCTTAATCCATGAGCTTTGGATGGAACTAACTTCACTACAATGGGGACACAGCAACCAGCCTAAAAAATCAGAGTATTACATACCTCCAAGTGCAGAGATTGTTTTATAGTGGCAGATGGCTCAATCATAGCAAATGAGAATATCTCCTTGGATCTATGGTGATATAGTTGGAAGAGGGCACCATTCTTTCTGTTCATGGTTATGAGGGAATAGGATACAAAGCAGAAGCTTCTGTCAATCATCTTGACAAAAAATTCTGGTAACAATTCTCATTCTATCTAAGAATAACAGCAACAAAGAGAAAAGTCACTGATATTATTTAAGTCTTCAGTATGGGTAGAGACTGCAACCAACTCTACTTGGAAATTTTCAGTTATCTGAGGTAGGACAAAGGTTTCTTGCTTAAGACAGTTTAAGGAAATCTTTCTGTTATGTGAAATGAACAAAAAGAAATCCTGAATGCTATATTTTTGTATATTAGACACTGTGTTACTTAGCTTCTGACATGGCTCCTCTATTAGTTTTCTGTGAGTGCTATAACAAATTACCAAAAACTGCATGGTTTAAAACAACATAAATTTATTCTTTCACAGTTATGAAGCCCAGGATTCTGGAATCATTATCACTATGTCAAAATTAAAAGGTTGACAGGAAAAAAGTCTTATAAAATCTGACTAAAAGGAAGTTCTGGGAAGATAGTGTCAGAGTAGGCAGGCAGGGGTCAACTCTTTCCCCAAAACAATGGAAAAGATGCCAACGCTGCCTGAGGGACATGTGTTGGGCGTCAGCAAACCAGGACAGTGCTACATAAACCCCAGGAGGGCAAAGGACAGAGAGATGAAGACCCCAAAACAACAAAAGTGAGTCACCAAACCTGGAAAGGCTCCCCTCCTCCATCCCAAGATATTAACCTGGGTAAAATCCTTGGCTCACTGCAGCTGACTGAGAGGTACCAGATGCCTTCCTCCCAGTCAGCTGTTACAAGAGAAAAGGGAAGGGGGGGTCAGTGGGCTTCTCTTCAGTGAATTTGGCTGGTAGAGCCTCTTTGAATCTCAGCTTTGGTGAGACCAAAACCCAGGAAAGCAGAAAGTGAAAGAAAGACATCTCTGCAAAGGTGTCCCAACAAGTGCCATCATCTGATTGGTCTGGAAATTGGACAGAGAAAAATTACTTTTAGAGGTCTCTCTTAATCCAAGCTCCTGGGAGAAAACCTTTATGCTGTTATTGATTCCCTGGCCTGATTTTGATAACTTAAGCTGGGCAATTTTAAAGACTTAGAATAAGTTGAACCAAATATCAAAGAAGAGCTGTGGGGAAAAAAAACAACAATAGGCAAGAGAGAGAAATTGACCATCAGAATAAATTCACCAACATATTCAGGTGCCTAGACAAACCACGCAAATTTGCAACCATACAAATTACCAACCATATTAGGAGACAGGAAGAGATAGCCCAGTAAAAGGAACAAACCAAATATCATCAAAAGATACAGGATTTAAGACAATTAATCTATGGTAATCACACAACTCTCTTAAACCAATTCAAAGAATTGGAAGAAAATATGATTAAAGAGATAAAGGATATTAAGAAGACACTGGGTGAGCATAAGGAACAATTTGAAAGCCTACAAAGAAAAGAAAAAGAACTTAAGGGAATGAAAGACAGGATGGATGAGATTAAAAATACATTAGAGGTACAAAAGAGCAGATTTGACTTGCTTGAATACAGAATCAGTGATTTCAAAGACAGAATCTCTTAAGTGGAAAAGACAAGACAACAGAAAGAGAACAGAACAGGAAAAAAATGAAACAGAGTCTCCAGGAATTGAATGACAATGCAAAATGCGCAAACATACACATTTTAGTGTCCCAGAAGGAAAAGAGAATGGAAAAGGGGCAGAAAGAATATTTGAGAAAATAATAACTGAAAACTTCCCATCCTAATGAAAAACATAAACATCAATATCCAAGAAGCATGACATACCCCAAACAGATTAATTCTGAATAGACTTACCCCAAGACACCCACTAATCAGAATGACAAATTTCAGAAATAAAGAGAGGATTTTGAAAGCAGCAAGAGAAAAGCAAAACATCACATACAAGGCAATCTTGATGAGGTTAAGTGCTGCCCTCTCGACAGAAACCATGGAGGTGAGAAGAAAGTGTTATGATGTATTTAAGGTACTGACAGGGAAAAACTGCCAGAAAAGAATTCTGTATCTGGCAAAACTGACCTTAAAATTGAAGGTGAGTTCAAAGTCTTCACAGACAAACAAAAATTGATGGAACATGTTACCAAAATACCAAAATTACAAGAGCTACTAAAGGGAGTGCTGCTGCTTGAAAGGAAAAAACAAGTGCAAGAGACTTGGAGAAGAGTATAGAAATGAAGATTATTAAGATGAGTAATTTAAAGAGTAAAAAGACAGACAATAGTAAGACATCACAACAGACAGTCAAAAGACAAAATGAACAAAGTAATTAATGCCTTTAAATAATAACATTGAATGTTAATGGCTTGAACACCCCAATCAAAAGACAGAGACTGATAGAATGGATTAAAAAAAATATGAGCCATCTATATGCTGTCTACAAGAGACTCATCTCAGACAAAGGACACAACTAGGTAAAAGTGAAAGGTTGGAAAAAAATATTGATGAAAATAGTAAACAAAAAAGAGTTAGTGTAGCTATATTAATATGGGACAAAACTTGATTTTAAATGTAAAATTGTTTTAAGGGATGAAGAAGGTCATTTTATTTAACTGATTTTATTTGCATCTTTCCTTTTTTCTTGGTCAGTCTAGCTAAGGGTTTGCAGATTTTGTTGATATTCACAAAGAACCAACTTTTGGTTTTGTTGATTTTCTCTATTGTTTTTTAATTCACAATTTCATTTATTTCTGCTCTGATATTTACTATTTCTTTCTTCCAGCTTGGTTTAGGATTAATTTGCTGTTTTTTCCCCTAGTTCCTCCAGGTGTGCAGTTAGATCTTCAATTTTAACGCTTTCTACTTTTTAATGTAAGCATTGAGGACTATAAATTTCAGTATTTACCACTGACCCCACAGAAATAAGAGCAATCCTAAGAAGATACCAAAAAACTAGACAATGAAGATGAGATGGACAAATTCCTAGAAACACATAAACCACCAACACTGACCCCAGAAGAAATAGAGGACCCAGAAGAAATAGAGGACAAAAGTAAAGAAATTGAAACAGTGATCAAAATCATCCCAAAGATGATAAGCCCAGGACCAGATGGCTTCATAGGTGAATTCTACCAAACATTCAAAGACATCACACAACTCAACATTAAAAAGACAAACTATCTAATTAAAAAAATGGTCAAAAGACTTGAAAAGACAATTGTCCAAAGGAGAATTACAAATGGCAAAAAAACACATGAAAAAATGTCCAACAAAACTAGTGATTAGGGAAATGCAAATCAAAACTACAATGAGATATCATTTCACACCTATTAGACTGGCCACTATTAAAAAACAGGAAATTTGTAAATGTTGGAGGGAAAGTGGAGAGAAAGGGATGTTTATTCACTGTTGGTGGGAATGTAGAATGGTACAGCCACTGTGCAGGACTGTTTAGCAGTTCCTAAGGGAATTGAATATAGACTTGCCATGTGACTTGGCAATATCATTTCTAGGTATATACCCAGAAGAGCTGAAAGAAGTGACATGAATAGACATTTGCACAATGATGTTCATAGCAGCATTATTCACAATTACCAAAAGTTGGAAATAACCCAGGAGTCCATCAACTGATGAATGGATAAACAAATTGTGGAGTATACACACGATGGAATATTATGCAGCAGTAAGAAGAAAGGAAGTCGTAAAGCACATGACAACATGAATGAACCTGGAGGACTTTATGTTGAGTGCAACAAGCCAGACACAAAGACAAATACTGTATGATTGTGCTATTATGAACTAAAAACACTTTGTAAACTCATGGAGTTAATAATTAGAATCTAGGTCACCAGAAAATAGAATGAGGGTAGAGAATGGAAAGTTGAGGGCTAATCTGAATGGAATTGGTAAAATGGTTATTTGTAAATATTTGGAAATGAATAGAAATGTTTAAAGCATATTATAGTGTATGTACTAGCATAGCTATTATGTGGGCATGACATTGGTTGAAAGGGAAAAAACTAAGGATATGTATATTACCAGAAAGAAAGCCAAAAAAAAAAAAATAATAACTTAGGACTGCATAATGAGGTGAAATCTCATGTAAAATACAAATATGGGTGATATTGCATATATAAGACTGTTTTTACAAAATATAAATACAAATAAACTAGAGCGATGCACACAGAATAGCAGTTATATACAGCAGGCAAGTATAGAGATTGATAGGTGATGAGTTTTGTTTGTTTGTTGTTTTTACTATTGTTGGAATAATGAAAATTCTCTAAAAATGATAGAAGTGGTGAATACACAACTTAGCTAATTGCTACTGAATACATTGATTATACACTTTGGATGGATTCATGCTTTATTAATATGTAGCAATAAAATTTATTTGTTAAATAAATGTTGATAGAACTGCTTTCCTCTAGAGGCTCTAGGGGAGAATCTGTTTCTTGCCTTTACAGCTTCTGGTGGCTTCCAGCATTCCTTGGCTTGCGGCTGCATCACTTGAATCTTCAAGGTGATGATCTTAAACTATATCTCTGCTCTGTCTTCAATCACCTTGTCCTTTGTGTTTTAAATTTTCTCCCTTAGCTTCCATTTTATAAGGATACAAGTGATTGCATTTAGGGCCCACCTGGATAACTCAAAATAATCTCCATATCTAAAGATTTTTAAATTAATCAAATTTGCAAGAATCCTTATTGTGCTATATAAGGTAACATTTACAGGTCCTAGGGATTAGAACATGATATCTTTGGGGGGGGGCATTTTATAGAATATCACAGTTTCCTATGACTCTGTCCTTGTGGTAGTCACACTACTGTGTTTTAACCTCCCTTTTAGTGTGTGCTGGACATGGAAAAATTCTTCTAATGAATAGAATATGGCAAAAGTTATGTGATGTCACTTCTGTGATTAGATTCAAAAAGATTTTGACTTCCTTCTTGCTGGCCTTCTTTCTGTATTGCTTTTTTTGCTTATATTCTTTGCTGAAGCAAGTTGCCATGTTGAAGAGGCTTATGTGGCAAGGAAATTTTGGAAATCTCTGGCCAACAGCCAGTGAGGATCTGAGGTCCTCAATATAACAGTCCATGAGGAACTGAAACCCTCTAACAGCCATATGAGTAAGCTCAGAAACATCTCCTTCCCTACTTGAGCTCTTAAATGAATATACACCTAGCCAACACCTGTGAGAGACAATGAACAAAGTACCCAGATAAGCCATTCACAGATTCCTGACCCAGAGAAACTATGAGATGATAAATGTTTTAAGGCACTAAGTGAGAATATATTTTAGTATATATATATATATATATATATATATATATATCCTAAATATTTTACAGGACATACTTATGCTAAAAACATTTGTTGTTTACCTGAATTTCAAATTTAACTGGGCATCCTATATTTTTATTTGCTGAATCTGGCAACTCTACTCTTCAGGTGTAAGTATTAGAACACTGTTACTTCTATCCAAATTTCATTGATCAAAGAAAGCCACACCACAGAGCCCAAAGTAAAAGTTCAGGTACATATATGCCATGGAGATGGAGAAGAAGGAGTATTTTGAACAAAAATCTAATCTACCACAACTTTTCAGGACTAATGTATCTTCAGATATTTTAAACTTTTCTTCTGAAAATGTTACTTTTTATTTTCTTTTGAAGAATATGTGTGTATTGGTTTCCTTGGATTGGTATAACAAAGTAATGTAAACTGGGTGCCTTTATTTAAACAACTGAAATTTATTCTTTGAGTTTGGAGACTAGAAGACTGAAATCAGAGTTTCAGCAGGGCCATGCTCCCTCCAAAGGTTCTAGGGAAAAGTCCTTCCTTGCCTCTTCCTTGCTTCTGGTAGCCCCAGGAATTCCTTGACCTGTGGCAGCACTACTCCAATCTCTGCTTTTGTCTTCACAAGACTGCCTTCTTCCTGTATGTCTCCATCTTCAATGTTGTCTCCTCTCTGTGCCTATGTGTTTGTGTCTCTCCTCCTCTTCTTATACAGACACCAGACATATTGGATTAGGGCCCACTGTAATTTCATATGACCTCATTTTAATTTGATTACATGTACAAAGGCCTTATTTCCAAACAGGGTCACATCCTCAGGTTCTGGAAGTTAGGATTTCAACATATATTGTTGGAGGATTCAATTCAACCCATACTTCATCAGTATAAAAGAACATCATAGATTTCATAGGCCATAAAGTAAAATCAGTCTCAGTATCTTTGTTCATATATTTTAATGGAAATATAAAGTACAAATAGTTCCTAATAATATAAATCAGTTAAATTTAAACACTATTTCATAAAATAATAGTAGTTTTCAGTCTCAGTTCCTCCATCTGTAATGTTATACCTGTTTGTATTAAAACAATTTTGTGTTTATCTAAATGCTTCTCTTACCAAATACTGGATATAGCACAAATGTGTTTCATCTCTGGGCTAGAGGTCTATTCCAAGAACAGCTCTAACCACCTTCATATATTGGATGTTTTTATAAAGTATGTTATTCTGTGTATTATTATATAAAATCAGAGCCAATTCAGACATCGTTGGTAATTTTGATGCAGTAACAGTGCTGTTTCACTGTGGATTAACAGATAATTTTTTCTCATGTCCTACTTTGGATGTGATTTGTGCTTACTCAGTTCCTGCTATATCTTCTGGCATGACATTCTCTCAAAAATGCAAGGTGAAGCATAATTAATATTACCTCACAGCAGGAATCATTCAAAAGCAAACAGATAAGCAAGAACACTGAGAATGTGAGACTATATGTGTTATTGCATAGGAAAACTATTGTGGGAGTTTCATTGCCTTTCAGATGCCTCATATACATCCATTCACTTATTCTTTCATTATTTATTCAACAAGCATTTCTCAAGTGTTCATAACATGCTAGACATGGTGATAGATGCTGAGATTGTAGAATGGAAAAGAAACGAAACCTCTAAAATAATATATAATATAACTTTTGTTTTATTCCTGAATACAAGAAAATATGCTACACATTTTGTATATATCATTTCATGTTCTCTTCACTGCCATGCAGGTAAATTAGGTGTTTTAGGTTAAGAAATTGAGACTCCTGATTTGGTATATGCCCATGATTATGAAATTAATCATTCATGGAACTAGAATTTAAACCCAAATATTTTCTGTTTTAGTTTGCTTAAGGGCTACTGATGCAAGGTACCAGAAATGGGTTAGCTTTAATAAAGGGTATTTATTAGGGGTAAAAGCCTACAATTCCAAGACTGTGAAATAGTCACATTAAGGCACCATCAGATGTACTTTCTCAGCAACTTCAACTGCCATGTGTTGAAACAAGATGGCCACCAATCTCTGCAGAGGTTTGAGCTGAACTGAGGGCAACCAAGCATCGGGCTGTCTTCTTCTCCTTGGTGCTTCAGTTCTCTGAAACACTTGGGGGCTTCTCTCATCTTGAGCTGCTCTGTTGGACCAGCCTCTTGGATGCTTAAGCGATACTCTAGTCCTCTCTTAGATGGCAGGGTCAAAAATGGTGACTTCCTTTTCCTGTGTTTGTGTCTCTCTGTATCTCCAATTTTATCAGACCCAGCAAAAGAGCAGAGACTCAAACTGAGTTGTACCCCACTGAGATAGTCCAATCAAAAGTGCTAAATAGATTTTATCAAGTAATCTAATCAAAGGGCACTCAACCTAATTTAATGCAATCAAAGGGTATCACACCCACAGGAAGAGATTAGTTTAAAAACATAATGTCTCTCTTTTTGGGATTCATGACATGCCTTCAAACTGCTACATCTTTCTTTCTCTGGAATCTAGGCATTTTAGCCTAATTTCACAGTTTTCTAGAGCTGTAGAAGACATTATTACATCGAATCTGAGAACACATACTTTAGAGTCAAAGAAACCCAGGTTCGATTTTTGGCTAACATAGGCTGTGCAACCCTGAGCAAGTTATTTAAAGTTTTAATGCTCAGTTTCTACAAGCAGAAAACAAAAGGATAAAATAGCATGGATAGCACAGGCTTCTTAACTAACATTATGCCTGAACACAATGCTTAGAGCCCACTAGGCACTTAGCAAATCCCTGTGGAATAAATGTAATAAAGTGTATCAAGCATTTTGCACACTCTTTGTAGCACGTTGTCAGTACTGAATATATGTCAGCTTCCGGAAACTCCTCTCACTACTGAAGTTCTGATTTCTAGGTAATTTCCTGTTTCCTTTTTCAAATGAGTTTTTTTTTCTTTATTTTATATATTCTTACAGTGTCTAATATAAACAATTCTTCTTATAGTACTGTTAAGACTCTTAGATTAACTTATTCAAATCGGTGAAAAAATAATGAATTTCTGCTCTACTGAAACACTTGATACACAATAAACTGATTTCATCATATTACATTTAATCCACAAACTGATTCCAGGAGTAAACTGGGTTTCACAGAGGTTAATAAGAGAGAAGAAATATTAGTGTAGCTTTATATATAACTCCTCACCATAATAATCAAATTCAGTGATATTTCATGGATCTGTGAGTTTTATAAAAATATATGAATGTAGTTGTATATACATAGGACAGATCAAGATACAGAAGAATAGTTGGTCTGGATCAATTCTTCATACCCATGTGATCATTCTGAATCATAATAGTTGTAATGTATGTGGCTGTACTAATTGTTAATAATACTACAGATCTGAGAGAGTGATTAGTTTTAGAATAATTTTGACTGTTATTCTGTTCATCTATTCATTGCTTTATTCTCCAAGGAGTTAGGTTATCTTCTACTCAAGTAAAAGTCCCAAACACAGTCTTTGCAAACTGGCTGATATGGCATACACTATTGGGCTGGGAGTAAATAGATGGTAACCTGACATTTTTGTTTGATGTTGTGGTATTAACCAATATAAGGACTGTAGGAGAGTGGAGTATTTTCTTTTTGAAAAATATGATTTCAAATTTAAGCCTATTAGGTCTCAGAGCTCAACTGTATGTCATATTCATTCTAAAAAACAATATAAAGTAGGAGGCAGTATAAAATAGCTTTGGACTCAGAGTAGCTCATTTAGAAGCCCACCATCCTTCCCCTATTCACTATGTGACCTTGGAGATTGACTTATAACATTGGTTTTTCTTATCTATAAATAAGGATGATAATACTTCTTTTACAAGGCAGATGTAAAGATGATATAATTAATTGATGTGCCTAGCATAGTATGGGAAATCAGGTGAAGATGTCCAGTAGATGTTTATTACATGACTCTGGAGCTCAGGAGAAAGTTGGAGCTATATAGGTAGAGATTTAAGAACCACCATTATATAAATAGTAACATATATAAAAATATCTTGATATTCAAAAAAAGCATAGTTCATTTGAAGACCAGAATATTTACTTCATCTGAAGATGTAATTTAGATGAAAGTTTCATCTCTCATTATAACCTTAAAGTTGAGTGAAGTTAGTCATGTTTTGAGAAGCAGGCCTTGGAACCAGAAAGAAAGCTAGTGTTTTAGAAACCCTGAATGACAAGATAGTGTTTCTGCTTGTCTATGGTGTGTCCATGCTGATTTCAGACTAAATAATCATCCCTCTATTGGTGAGTCCGATGATGCTTTTATCACAGCAGGATAAATTCCTCTTGTCAAAATTGGCACCAATTATGCAAATAAAATTTGAAGGGTTCATTAGCTAAATGGTAATTGGAGTAACATGCACTAAAGAAATGATATACAAAATTTCTATCAAGAAAAATCACTTCATTTTCACAATAACCTTTAAAAGGCTTCTTAGTGATAAGTAAATCAAGTATTTAGAAATGTTTAATAGATTCTAAAAGAATTCACAGCTGACATTCTGTTCATCGCACATTTTTTGTTTTTTCCTTTCCTGGTCATTTTCTTTGGTTACAAATTCTGCTTACAGTATTCATTGGGAAGATAGTGGGCATTATTTAAGGTACAGCATGTATTGTCAACTCTAGACACGTAAAATCAACAAGCTTGTACTAGAAGGAAAGTCAAGTCTTTCCTAATCTCCTTAGGTAGATTTGATAAATCCCTCATATGTACTGCATTAATCTCACTTATTACATGTTTTACTTTCATTTCATTTCCTGTCTGTCTCTACTTGAAAAACAGGGTGTTCTTTCCATCTTTTATCCTCAGGGACTAGCACAATGTAGGCCTCAACAAATGTTTAAGGTAAGAAAGAAGGGAAGGAAGAAGAAAAGGTGGGAAGGAGAAAAAACAATGGCTATCATTTCATTAAATAGAGTGGAAAATAAAATGGTATTATATGGCAAAGTGACTATTATCAAAAATTTTATTGTGATGGAAAGGAAATAGAAGGTACCTGAGAGGGCATTTATTCTCGTGTTTTCCATCAAAAATGAGATAGTGAATGAAAAAGAAAAATATCTAAATTTTCTCCTTTGCATTTCAAGAATAAGGAAGAAAGACAAGGAAAAATCAGGTGATCCCCAATTGTTTTTTTAGCAATTCTTAGACTTTTTAGTCTCAGGACCCCTATACAACTCTTAAAAATTATTGAGGATTCCAGAGAAATGTTACTTTTTTGGTTCCATCAGTCAATATTTGTCATATTAGAAATTAAAACTAGGAAATGCTGAAAACACAAAAATATACTAGCACATTTTTCATTAGTGCTCAGAAAAATCACCTAATTAAATGTTATGTAGTCTCTGCTTGCTTTGAGAGAATGAGCATGAAATAGGCAAACAATATCTTAGCATTATTTGTTGAAATAGTTTTGGCCTCTCCAGACCATGGTTTGAGAATCCATGACTTATGTTAAAGGAAACATTTAAGGGGAAGGTAGTTGCAATGAGGGGATGATAACATTAGCTATCTCTTTATGAATGCTCAGTGTGAGAAGGTTCTTTGCTAAGACTTTACATATTTGATTTCATTAAATTTATGCAAAAACCCTATGGGGTACATGACATCATCTTTATTTTATAGGTGAAGGCTCTGAGACCAAGAACATTTTGGGATTTTACCAAAAGACACAATTAATAAGTGTCTGATATGAAAGACTGTTTCTAGCCACTATGCTATACTGCCTTATTTGTCCAAAGATTAGTAGTTGGAGATCACTCATTTTAATTCCTCCTTTCATAGTGGAGGAAACTAATCCCAGGACTGTCACCTGGTTTGCTAAAGGTTTGCAAAAGAGTCCAGACTGGAACAGCAGTCATCTAACCCAATCCAATAATCTTTCTGAACATTACTACAGGCAAGAAGTAGACATCGATGGTAGAGAATACATTTCCATATTCCAGAGTCTGTTAAATATTCAGTGAGAGAAGTGGCAATTCCAAGTTGAAGAGTCTTATAAAGGGTTCCTGAAGACGTTAAAAGTTGAACAGCTTAAAAAAT
>PVKH010027837.1:0-12942 GCA_004027955.1 Chaetophractus vellerosus | reverse complement strand
CCACTGAGCTATCTAGCCGGGCCCTCATTGAAACTTTTGAGTACTTCCTTGCTCCCTGTTCCAGATCTGAAATCAGCCTTTTCTTCAAAAGCCTTTTTCTTTCTTTCAGTGGGATTTAGAGAATGTAGGTACTATGGGTACAAACTGCTATGGGGTAAGTGCTTGTTTCTAGACCTATTCAGGGACTATTGCTTGGAAAAATTTTTTCAAAGATATCTTACCTATCAGTTTATACTGATATTTTCCATTTAAGCTCAGGGCTATGATGTTTTCACTTAACTTTACCTCTCATCTCTTTCTTTTTTCCTCCCAAACTGAAAATCCTAGTTCCCAATGAATCAACATAACTACTCATTTAATTTATCCTATGATTTGTGTCTTAGAATAATAATACCAACACTATCTCCAACAATGTGGTTATTGAACATAGCTTAAGATCTTTTATTTGTTTGGCAACTGTTTTTGTCTTTATGGTATATAACACTAGGAATATATAATCAATTTATTCTTTTAAAGTTGTTTGAAATAGTTGTTTTCTATGTAATTATACTACCAACTTGATAAATGCTTAAGTCTGTTTCCATTTTGCTTTTTGCTTCCATTTTGCTTTTGATTCAGTTTTGTTTTTTAAAACTTAGTGTTGTGTTAAAATTATGTAAAAGTTCCAAAGTCAAGTCTACAAAGAAAAGTAAATTCAAAGAAGTCTATGTCAATTTCTGTTCCACGCCTGCTATTTCCGACCCTCCCCAAAGATGACATTTTTAATGAAAAATTTTTGGTTTAGCCTTTCATTTAAAAAAATGAAATGCCTTTTTTACATGAACAATGCTATTCATATTTCTCTCCATTTTACTTGTTTACTTTATATATCATAGAGATCAACCAATTGTGCTACATAGATATTTTTCTCATGTATTTGCACTGCTTTTAGTACTCCATAATGTGGATAAACTGTTGTTTATTCAATCAATGACTTTGTGATGAACTTCTGGGTTGTTTCTAGTCTTTTACTGGTGGTTCTATGTTTTGCCAGCATATCTTTGGGTTAGAATCTTTGAATTGGCTTTGCTGGGTGAAAGGATAAATGCATTTGTACAAAATTTTTCTAGATATTGTTTTTTTTTCCTTGATTATTGACCACCTTTACATGCAAAGGGGCAGGAAATAGTAGAAATCTTGAAGATCAATTTTACCAATTACTGGTGCTGATTTCTGTGTCTGAAATTAGTCTTCAATGACCTCTTGGAAATACTCTAAGAAGTCTTTTCTTTGTTTCTATTACATGACCATTCCACACTGTTTTCTAGAAGCATTCAATGTTTTGGGGGAATATTTAGCATTCCAAAGATAATATGTATAGAAATTATAAAATCAAAAATATAAGCTTTATAAAATTTTAGAGTTGGAATGTACTGGAAATATTTTCCTTCATTAAACAGGGGGAAATACAGAGATTAAACAAGATAAGCAAGATTAAAGAGTATTTTATTGTGTAATCTAAGTATCTTTTTCAAAATAAATATTTATTTTTTTAAAAAGTATTTTATTGACACAGCCAGGGTTAGAACCCAGGTTTCATTCTCTAGGTCCTATTCTCTTTCATCTCTAACTGAGAGCCACAAACTGATAGGCTGGAGAATACAGTATTCCATAGGAAAATTATAGTGCATCTGCATGGTACTTGATTCAATAACCAATAATTTGAGTCCATGATAAATCAACATGAATCCATGGTAGGTAATATAAAACATTTCTTGATTTAAACAGACATTTTGGTATAGAATTAAAAAAATAATAATCCCTTGGCATTTTTAAAGATAAAATATAGGACTTTGAAAACAATTCTGTTTTGTACCATACCTTTTAGCATGTGAAATTCCTAGACCTCCAAGGGTCATTCTCCTTTACATGAAAGCACTTCATGGAAACATCTGAGCAGCATTGCCCATAACCGTGTTGTCTTTTTCTCCTTGGAGTTGGTGGACATCATGCCCATCAGTCTAGCAGTCAGCATTTTCAAATCCTCCCTGAATTCACCAGTCATGTGAATGAGGAAGAGAGAGAAAAAGAGGGAACTGCTGGTTACTCGGTTCTGATAGATGACCTGGCCTCAAACTGATCCACATTTAGGCAAAAGGTAAAGAGAGGAACATCCTGGCCTTCTTACCCAAGTATCTGGTCTCTCCCATATACACAGGATGGAAATCCTGAGATTTCAGAGGCTGCTGAAAGAGAAGGCTAGAGCCTTCTCTGCTCTCTACCATGTAAGGACTATCACAAAATGAGGATGAGATGGGCTGGATAGGCTTTTCCACAAAGAAGCAATTTTCCTCACTATATTAAAAGAAATAAACAGTATAAATAGCTGCCACATAAAATCTCTGAAGATAGAGAATTATATTCTAAACAGACACTAATTATTAAGAGAAGTTGCTTATGACCTGATGCTGTAGTTCAATCTTAATATTTTTTGTTCCTTTGAGCACTGATTAGTTCATTTCTTCAAAGGAATCAAGGTGATTGATCTCTAAAATCAGTGCAGGAAATGAAAAAGTATGTGTGGTGGTTTGGAGCTATGTACTCTCAGTAAAACATGTTCTTAAACTTAATCCATTACTGTGAGTCTGAACCTTTGAAAACAGGACCTTTTAAAAACTATGTATTTATTTTTAAAGAAGCTTTAGATTACATACATGTTACATCAAAAATATAGGGGACTCCCCATATACCCCTTCTCCTCCCCCTCTCATACTTTTCCCCATTGATAACATCTTTCATTTGTGTGGTACATTTGTTACAATTGATGAACACATATTGGAGCATTGCTATTAACCATCATCTATAGTTTACATTGTAGTTTACAGTTTGCACTGCACAATTTTACAGGTTTTGACAAAATGTATAATGTTCTGTATCCATCATTGCAATGTCATGCAGGACAATTCCAATGTCCCAAAAATACCCCATGTGACACTATAAACAGGACATTTTGATGAGGTTACTTCAGATAAGGTGTGTCCCAGGATGGATCTTAATCCTTTTACTGAAGCCCTTATAGGGAAAGTCACAGAGGGAGAAAAAAGCCAGAGGGAACAGCCAGCAGCTGCAAGTCAATGGAACACTGAAGAGAAGGGAGAGGCCAGGAGAGGCTGCCATTTGCATTGCCATGTGATAGAGGAGCCTAGGACCAAGGACCACTGACAACCAGTCCCAAAATGCTAGTCTTTGGGAAGAAAGCCCTGCCTTGATGACACCTTGATTTTGGACTCCTTCTAGTCTCAAAACCATGAGCCAATAGATTCCCATTGTTTACGGCAACCGATTGCATGGTATTTGCTTTAGCAACAAGGAAATTAATACAGCATGGAAAAAGTTACCTTTGAAAATCACTTAAATCAACTTATAGACTATACTTGATTCTATGTATTAAACCCTATACCATGATTTCTATGCATATCCAAAGCTAGAGCAAAGGAAGGAACAAAAGGAAAAACTGCATGTTGGTGTCTGGACATTCAAACCATTTTGTTTGAATTTAACTATCAAACCCTTAGGAATTCATAATGGATCTAAGAAAATTCGAAATTTCTCTTGCATGTTTGCAGGGTTTATACCTTTCTAATACAACATTAAATCACACTTAAATGTCAGGGCTCATATTTTGATAGCATGCAGAGGTAAGCAGAAAGCGTTATTATAGATTCTGATTGGTTGTGACAGTGTGTTTTGCTATTATGTTTGTTACATGGTTGTAGGAACCAAATGAGTTCAAGCTTTCTATATATAACACATTGGGTGCTTATGATTCAAGACCATGGGAAACAGTGTTTATATTTTATAGTATTTTTTCCTTCTGATAAAGTTTTTGCATATTCTGGTCACCTTTTTTTAGTTACTATGACTCAAACTGTATACCAATGAGGGAAAATGTTACTAAGTCAAATTAATTGAGCTGGCTCTGCCAATAAGCCAGAGAAACTTGTTTAGCTAATTAAGATAAAAGGTTCCGAGAAGTGTCCACAACGCATGATGTTGGAGTCAAGCCTGTCCTCTTGCATGCAACTTCCTGTTAAAAGTCTGGAGGTTTGTGCTCTGTGAAGCAATGGTAGTTTTTGTGGTGGAAATTTGTTTAAGCCCTTATGCAACTGAGAAACAGAGTTATGGCTTATGAGCAGTGGAAAAATAAAACTTGCTGGGAGAGGCTTGGGGACGTTTTTAATGCTTTTGGATCTTTTGCCACAATATGCTTTCAGTATTTGATCTCCAAAAGTACACCCTTCCAAAATGTGCTTTTCTTTTCCCCTTGAAGGAGTTGCATAAAATTTGCAGTATAAAAAGAGAACAAAGTAGTGAGCTGCATCAACATAGGACAAGGGATTAACAAGCTCACTTGTCATACCCTAAGGTTTAATATTGATTCAAAGGCTTTTGGTAAGTCATGGAATTGAGGGATCCATTTGGGAGAATTTGTGACAATTGGAGGGCAATGACCCAGTGACACTTCACTCACCTCAATGCTTATGAACAAGTAATCATGGTGGAAAACACATTGTGTTCTGATGCTTTCGCACCTGCCACTTCTAAGCTCTAGTTTGTCTTGCTGTTTTGTATAGCAGTGTTCAGAGCAGCATTATTCACAATAGCTAAAAGGTGAAGCAACCTGAGTGTTTATCAACAGATGACTGGATAAACAAAATGTGGTATATCCAATCAGTGGAATATTATTCAGCCATAAAAGAAATGTAGTTCTTATATATAGTACAACATGGATGTGCCTTGGAAACATTATGTGAATAAAATAAGCCGTCATAAAAATACAAATATTTTCTGATTTCACTTACATTAAATACCTATGATAAGCAAATTCATTGAGACAGAAAGTAGATTTACAGGTTGCCAAGGGAGAAGGTAGGGGTTAGAGAATGGGGAGTTATTGCTTAATGGGTACAGCGTTTCTGTTTTGGATGAGGGCAAAATTTTGGTATGGGTGGTGGTAAAAGTAGCACAATATTGTAAATGCAGTTGATATCACTGAACTGTGCACAGGAAAGTGGTTAAAATGGGAAAATTTTGTTTTCCAGATGTTACCATGATAAAAATAAAACAATAAAATTTTAAAAATCCAAAGAGGGCCAGGGTACCCCAGATTTAAAGGTTAGACAATTAGTTCCCCTTGAAAGCAATATTCTTTAAATAATTCTTCAAACTTTATAGATGAATGTCAACCATGAGGGAAAAAGTCTAGAAAAGATGTATGGCTGGTGGCAGAACTTCCATTCCTGAATCCACATAACAAAACAAAATCCTGGTCCTACCGTGCTAGATGAGATGCATCATCTCTCCCAGGCCATGCGGCCTGTAAAACAGTTTCTTCAAATCAAAACACAGCACTCATCCTGCAGAGAGTTCTGGTACATTTCTTTCATTTCCTTACATTTGCTGTAATATTTCAGTTCCCCTTAAAAATGGGCCCTTGGAAATGGCATAACTGGTTCCTACCTAAGGTTTAAAGCAGGACCTGGGTATCAGTCAGAATTCAGTTTTGAGTCCCAGCTGTCTGCCACTTACAAGTTATGTGCCCTTGTATAATTTACTTAACTTTTTTAAACCTCAGTTCTCTCATCTGTAAAATGGGGATAATAGCAATACCTTACCTAATAGGGTTATTGTAAGCATTAAATTAAACTTTCTATGCAAGTATATAGCACATTGTTCAACACATAAGAAGTACTTTATAAATACTAACTAACTATATTTTAAAAATGGTAAGATAGGGGTTGAAATGAGACATTCAGAAAAATGAAATTCAAAGGGGCCTCATTTATCTTTGGGGATCAATGTCTCTATTACTTTGAAATCAGCTTAGTATTAGGGTGAACTAAATGAAATTGCTGATATCTGCATTTTTGACCTATAGAAATGACATTTTATATGATTTAATTTAAATTTAGTGTGTCTGAAGGGTAAATGTAGTCTACTCCATGCAAATGTTTAATATTGCATTCCATTCCATATCTCTCAATTACTTATATGTCTGTATAGAGTCATAAGAAATTACTAAGTTCTCCCTCTGCTTAGAGTATTAGTTTTGTAGAAGACAGCTCCCATGCTAACATAAAAAGCTCAATGTCATAAAAAGTATAAATTTTCTTCTCTTGGAATAATTCTTAGAAGAATTAAAGAAAGAACAAAGGAAAAGGAGAGAAAAAAATGTCACTCCTCACTTGTTTATTTTGTACCTTGTACCTTGCTTTTTGTATGTCCTGTGATTTTTGGAAGCAGGAATGATCAAGTCCTCTACGACTCATGCTAGAAAATAAAGTTAATGCTTTCAACATACTGTTCAAAGCAGCTCATATGCTAAAACTCCTTCCACTGGAAGGAAAGAAAAAAAGTGTGTTGTGCCTTCCATGCTTGTGTCTGAAGGCAGAAACTTTGGACTACACACCATGCATCTCATTTAGAGACTTTGGGCAAGAACCACAAAGCAATCGCACTTGTGGCAAAAGCCAAAATGAAAGTCAGTTGTTTCTTCTTTCTTTGCCAATTCCAGTGGCAGGTCCTGGCCTGCAGATCTCAGAATTTTTAAATGTCTTTCCAAGGAATTGCTTTCATGTTTGTATCCTTATTGCTAAATCTGGATTTCTTCTCACGATGTCCTTCATGTATCGTGTCCAGGAGCCCTTTTCTTGTTTGGAAGCGTTCTGAGATTCTCCTTAATGGAAACTAAACCACCAGTTTGCACTTATCTAAATGTCCTTCCCGCCTTCATATGTTGTGGAGCATGCTTTGTCAAAATTGCTTTAAAAACCAAAATCCATTTGGGTAATAACCATGGGAAAAAGCTGTTTATGAGCCTTAATGTTCTTGATTGAATACATCTTTAATTTTTTTTATATGGAAGCTATAAAGAGACCCTCATCAAATGAAAACGATGACAGACAATAATAAAACCCTAACTCTTACCAAAGTCCTGAAGTAGTTGTGATTTTCTTATCTTCCGCATGTCTTTCTTCTCCATTTACTTTACTATGTCCTAAAATTAGGAAGCCTGTGAGGTTTTGCAAGCAGAAGACTGTTCGCGTTCCAGAAGTTGGAAGGACATCCTGGAGAATTGTCATTTGGTCTTGGTGTGTATCTGTGCTCTTTTGTTCGATAGGCTTTGTGGGTAGAAAGGCAAATGAAACACTATTCCTGCCTGGAAGGAGTTCTACATCCAGTTAAAGAGACAAAGAGAAAAATCAAGAATTAGGATGCAGGCGGACACAGGTTGTCATGGATAAACTTGGGGACGTCACTGAAGGATTGCAAGAAAAGAGAGTTTACTTATGTCCTATAAGAATGGCAGGAAACTATTAACAAAAATACAAAAGAAACATGTTTCTGGCCTGGGAAAAATCATGTGCAAAAGCATAAGAGGTAACATCATGCACTGGTTCTCAAATTTGTAACCACAGGAAAAATTTAATAGATAACCAATTCTTGAGTTTCATCGCCAGAAATTCTGATTTAATTGGATGAGGTTCTTTCTGTCTGGGCACTGGAATTTTCAAAAGCTCACCTGGTCATTAGAATAAACTGCTCAGGTTGAGAACCAATGTTATTCCCCTAGGAGGAATGTAGATCCTGTGGGGAGGATGATTAGAGATAAGGCTTCTAAAATAGACGGAGTTCACTGTACCAAACTTGAACTTAAAACTAAAGCTAATGGAGTCATTCTTTAAGATTTGGGGTAGGGAATGGCAATTTCAAATTTGTATATTAGAATAAGAATTTTGATAGGTGGTAGTTGAATGGACTGTGGATGTGGCTTTGGTTGTGTATGAGTGCGTAGAGTGGGGAAGGGGATGATAGCAGAAAAAAAGAAATAAAGAGACTTCGTAGAGGAAGGCTATGACTGGGAATCAGAAAGAAATTCCTGATAGAACTAGGTGGTGGCAGGGCTCGATAACTATTGCAGCCTGATTATGCAGTGACAGGAGATAGTCATGGAGGTTATTACTTGGGTAATTCCATCCATGTACCTACATTTCTGGTACTTCAAGATAAAGGCTTTGTCTGAATTACCTGGATAATTGTTTACTGGGCTTCCTTCACTTTGCCTGTGGTGAATAGTCCTCAGGACTATTTAAAAGCTAATCAGAGCGGTAAGCATCTTTTAATAAAGAAAGTGAAGTAATTGGATGGGTTTTTCTTTCTTTTCTTCCTTCCATTTTGAAAGCCAAGTCACATTTCTTTACTTGTACTACCTTTTCTCCCCTCAAAAAGCTGCAGTAATTTTAAAAAGGTCTCCTCCTTGAGCTCTCTGAGATTGTCTGACTTTCTCACTAACATTACTACCAGCCAACGGGCAGATTCCCCAGTGCCTGAGGAACTCAACCCACAAACTGCCTAGGCCTGGAGGTTTATTTCACTTGTCCAACAGAAGAAATGATTTCTTCTGGTACAGTCTTTAAACAGCTAAACAGCTTGCAAGTTCCCTATCAGGATAATTGTGGCCAGAAGTGATGTAGCTATGGTTTCTGGCTAATTGGCAGGGTGAGTGCTGGCTTATGTAACAGTTACCTCTGGCAATTTGTCCCAACACCCCTTCTGGCAGCAATGCCGTGGTGTTTTTAATGGTAAGACATTGGCCAATTTTCATCCAACCAGCTTTTTCATTTTGCTGGCTGCAATTTGAGTTACTGTTTCGTTCACCTTGTTTCCAGCCAGACCCGGTTCTGTAAATATGTCACTGGGGGTTTGTATGGAGCTGTGTTCTGCCTCAGTGCCTTAAATCCATTATTTCAGTTCAAAATGTCATTTTACCTTTATACAAAGATGCCCCATGATGTATTTGACCTTAATCTCAGGTGTCAGTTGGGCCTGCAGAGAGGGAGTTAGATGTTTTCAGATTTTAATGACATTTTACAATTTGGAAAGAGGATTTTAGGATTGTAAATAGAAGAAAGCAGCCTATCATTCTGACATGGTGGTTGAGTTATAAGCTGTTCTGTACCTCATGCCATTCGTCACCTGGTTGTAGTCAGCTTCAGTCAAAGAGGCAAAATGTTTCCCAAAGGAGTGTGGAAAGGAGAAAGGAGGTTCGAATTTCCAGAATCCAGTGTCCTCTCTTTATCTTGATCATACTGCCAGGATCTGTTTTGGAGTTGCCAGTAATGACTGTGGATAAAGAACAGAGCTTCCTTATTTAACTTTGCCAGACCTAGGAGTTTTCTTTAAAATGAACTAGATCAAAGGAAAAACTAGCTGTGCTATGTAAGTAATACAATTTAAAAATGAGAAATACTGTTTTCCCTAGAGAGGAAATTTAGACTTCTTTTTTCTTAATTTCTCCTAAAGTTTGAGGCATAAACAATGAGTAGCATGAAACTAGAAACTTCCACCACAAGAGCCAGGTAGGTCTGTGTCCTTCAGCCTTCTCCCTTAGAATTCAGAGGGTCCTGGGTAAGGGCAGAAGGGTGGTGGAGCTGAGGAATGGACACTTCTAAATTTTCTCCTAGCCATAAAAATTTCCTCAGGTAACTGTTGCTTAGGGGAAAGTTTTAGAGAGAAAATAGAGAAAATATTTTTATGAACAGAACAGCTTTCATAGTGTCAATAATAGATTTTGAATAAATACGTCCAGAAGTATTTCCTATCTCAATTAATAGTAATTAATAGTAATTATTATCTCCTAATAATAAAAATCTCAAATAATAATATTTGCTTATCCATCTCCAGAAGGCCTCTTTTTTTCAATGCATTCTTAAGATTCTGATAATGTCACTGCAATTTTTAAAAATTAGGAAATGATGAATATGTAACACCTGCTTATCTCCAACTTTATAGGAAGGATCTGATATTTCTCCTGTGTCAGCAAAGACAATTATGGGAATTGGGAAAAGAGAGGATGGAGGGGCACTGGGGCACAGCAGCAGGAAATCTACCAGTTATTTTAGCTCTCCTCTATCTAGAACCTTTGCCCAGAACCAGATTAAAGGGCTGGTCAGCAGGACCACTGGAATTACTTGGCAAAGTAAATTGATCCATATCCTGCTGAAGTAGTCAGAAAAATCTCAGGTGGGAATTTAAAAAGATATCTAGTGGGCAGCAACCTAAGTGGGTGTTTTTCTGTGGCACACACATGCAGGGAAAGTAAGCTGAAATTATAAAAACTAAATTAATTCAATAGTATGCCTAATACTTTATCTGGAACAGGGTCTACTTTATTAGTCAAATTTTAACCCTTTAACATCATCTCAAGACACAGATTGGCTTGACAATCTCATAAGACAACTGATTGGAGTATGAAAACCATAGAACAAAATGAAATGTTACATTGAATGTTTTCATACCGACTTTGGCCAGTAGAAAAAAATTAATCAGTGAATCTCCTTCTGTTTATAGCTTTTATGCAAAGAAAATCAATTCTATCCGCACTAAACTAATATTGGACAAATATGTAAACACTATCTTAATATTAAACAATATCTTAAGACAAAATAATTAGCCTGCCCATAGTGCTTCTTGACTCTGGCCCTCTCCTTGCTTTGCCGTTGGTGCCATTCCATAGGAAATGTAGACAAGTTGCTGACATCTTTAAAACAAAGCAGAACTAATGAAAACAATTTTTTAAAAAGCCCTCTTACAGGGAGCTCACGCCATCTAGAAACTTGGGTGCTTGTAAGCATGCACATGTGAAAACTGTTTAGATGGTAGGGACAGAGATTGCTTGGTAAAACAGAGGAAAAGTGAGATAATATACTGACGTCAGGCTCCTAGGAACAGCTGAGGAGTGCTGATTCTGGAAAGATGAGTGGGTGTCTGCCAGGCTAGCCAGTGGGGGAAGAGGGATTTGGGATGCCATGCTCCTGGTGTCTCTTCCCTTTGATTCTCCTACCTCTCTGGCTAGGATAACTTCTTCATTTCATGGATTCTTCTTCCTTGTTGACCTCATATTCAGAATTTCATTACCCCTTCCACTTGCATACCAATGATTTCCAAATATATAGATCCATCTCAAAACTCTTTCTTTCTGCAACTCCTGAATTATATTTTCAAATGCTTATTGCATATTTTTAGGTGGATCTCTTACAGCTACTCCAAATGCAACATGACTTAACTGAAAAACTATTACCTTGCCATTTGCCCACCCCACTCCCGAAAGAAAGCACACAAAAGCTAAATCCAAATTTCTTCTTTCATCTGTATTCACTAGTTCAGGGAATAATTACATTTCTACATTGTCATACAGAATCATTCCTTTATTTATAAAATATTTTTTAATTGGAGCATAATATACATATGGAAAAGTGCACAAATTTAAAGGAGACTGTTTGATGAATTACCACAAATTGAAGATATCAGTGTGCTCCACCCGGATAAAGAAATAGGATATTCCCAGAATCTCAGAAGACTCCCTCAAACCCTCTTATAGTCACTAGCCCCCTCCTTAAAGATAAGCATCCTTATAAGTTTCTAGCACCATAGGCCACTTTATTTGCTTTTAAATTTTGAATAAATGTAATTATACAGTATTTCTATCTGGCTTCTTTCCCTCAATATTATATTTGTGAAAATAATCCATGATGTTACATATAATAATAGCTTATTCATTTTGATTGCTACATATTATTCTATTGCTTGAATATTACACTATCCATTCTTCTATTGATAGACATTTCAGTTATTTATGGTTTGGGTATATTATAAATAGTGCTTCTCTGAACATTTGTATGCATTGCTTTTGGGTGGGTAATTATCGAGGAGCCAGATTGCTGAGTCATAGGATATGCATATTTCAGCTTTGGTAATTACTGTCAGCAGTTTCCCAAAGTTGTACCCATTTATATTCTCACCAGAAATATATAAGAATTCCAGTTACTCTATGTCCTTACCTCTTCTTCCTAATTGTAGCCATCCTCATATATGTTTATTGGGATCTCTTTAAGGTTTTAATTTATATTTCCTTGGTGAATAATGAAATTGAGCATCTTTTCATATAAGCATTGGCCTTTGAATGTTCTATTTTGTGATGTTTTTATTAAGTTTCTTGCTCATTTTTATTGATAATTCTGTCAACAAAAATATTTTGTAGAATATATATACATATATTCTAGATCCAAATTCTCTGTTGGATTTATGTGCTGGAAATGTCTTTTGATCTATGGCTTGTCTATTCACTCTATAAGTGGTTTTTTTTTTTTTGATGAACAAAAGTTACAACTTTTAATGAAGACCCATTTATTAATTTCTTGCTTTATGTTTAGTGTTTTCTGTGTCCTGTTAAGAAATCTTTGCTTACCCAAATATAATGAAAATATCCTCATAGGTTATCTTTTAGAAGCTTTACTATTTACCTTTCACATTCGTATCTACTATCAACCTGGAATTGATTTTTGTGGAAATGTGAGATGCGGTTCAGGGTGTATTTTTAAAATATGGGTATTGACCCAGCATTATTTATTGGGAAGACCATCCTTTCCCCCTTGTGCTCAAGTGCCAGAATATTTTTTTAAAAATTATAATTCTCTCTCTTTGCCTTTATTTAAAAAAAAAATCCATGCCAATCAGTACAGCTGAATTAGTGTGTACTGAGCTTATGCAAAACAAAGTCCTACTGTACCTTTTTTATCAAATGAAGAACATTATTTTCTTTTTATAGTTTGCTAAAAGTTATCTTGCATGAGTTTTACATTTTTAAAGTTTTAAATTTTGTTTGCATCTATTGAGATAACCATGATTTTCTATTTTATTTTGTTAATGTAGTGAATTTTGTGCTTGATATTTTATTGTTGTTGTTGCCACAAGACTTGCTGTCCTCTGCTTCTCCTCAGCTTCCCCTGGTCCTTCCAACTAGCTCAAACTTCTCTGCTTGATTTTCTTCTGTTCGGGAGAGTGGAACAGGAGGCTTTGGTAGATTTCATATTTTCATGATCACCAACTGAGTTTAAAAAAAAA
>PVKH010027836.1:0-12944 GCA_004027955.1 Chaetophractus vellerosus | reverse complement strand
TGTGGGAACTTTCTTTGTACCTCCTAGTTCTTGTCCTTATTCTTTAACTCTGAAAAGGAAAGGAAAAACATGGGGGTAAACCCTACCCCAAACCACTTTTGACTAGCTGTGTTCCCATCATTCTCTTCCCCTCCCCTGCTTTGCTTTCTCCCAGAACCCTTCAACTGTGCTCCTTCTCCTCTCCCCGGCTACCTCTGCTCTCAACCCTTACCAGGCCTCCTGGACTCTCTGGAAAACAGGCTCTTGTATCAGCAGATGTTGCAGATTTGCATTTCTGGTAATGGCCCTTTTTGTTTTGCTGCACAACCTATTTGAAGATAGGGACTGATTGCCTTTGCAGCCTAGGTCCAGATCTTAGAGTTTTGCCCTATTTCAATAGGTCTTCCAATATCTAGGCAATTAATTCCAAACTCCATAGCATGACACATAAATTTTTCACAATCTGACTCTGGTGGCCTTTCCAACCTCACACCCAGATCCTCCCCTACTAACCTCCCTTTGTTCCAGGCACACCAAACTCTTCACATTCTCTCTACAGAGAATGTCATTCCCGACTTCTCTCTGGCACACACTAACTCCTAATTCTGGCCAACTCAAATATCTCTTCCACCTCTGTGAAGCCCCTCACACTTCCCTATTCAAACTTAGACAGAAATCTATGTTTCTAGGACTTCTGCTCCTACTTCTATCATATCACTTAACATGTTTTGTCATATATTATGTCTTTGTGATTTTATCTTCCCTAATGATTTCTCAAATGAAAGCATCCTATTCTTTTAGCTATACATAGTACCTAGAATATTATGTGGTGCATATCAGGAAATCAATAAATGTTATTTGAAAGAATAAGATAAATAAGTGAATGAATGAGAATATATACTATAATATGTGCCTTTTTAAACAATTGATGTAAAGAATGAGTCATTAAACAGAGAAAGCTTCAGTAGGCATCTTGCACATCTGGACAATTGTAATGCAAAATATTTCCTTAGCAGGCAAGAGATAGTCTCTTTTCCTGTTGAAATATAAAAGAATTTTTGTTTCAAGGAAAATTACGTTGAAAAAAATAACTGTCTACGGTACAAGAGACTAAGTTTATATCTTTGGGGACATTCTCTTGTCTTTTTATATTACAAAAGTGAGCAAGATTCAAACCAAGCAGGCAGTGTGATGATGTTGCCAGACAGCTAATAAAGAGGAAGATTAGAGAGCTGTACAAAATGGCAGGTGCCTCAGCAGATTCCACATCTTAGGCATTAAACACAAAACAAAGTGATGTTGCATTCTTAGGACCACCAAATTTGCTTGATGTTAGCTTCAGCAGTATAGTGCCATTTTGATTGTGGTCTTCATTTTACTTCAGATCCCAGTTCAAAAACAACACAAAGGAAAAGAAAAGCAAACAGCTCTACATGGTACTCAGAAGAGAAAGATGGCATCTGAAACAAAATCAGACCCTTACAAAAAGAACCAAGAATTATTTCTCATCAGTCACTTGCAACACATCCCTTTGCACTTTCAGAATAGACTATTACATCTAGTTATGTGAAGTTTCTCAAAGAGGCATCTGCAGAAGGAGTCTGTACTCTGCAGTTCACTTTATATCAGTCCTTTGGGTGCTTAGAATGAATATCATTTTAAGACACAGGAAAAGTGAAGAAGGGTGATATTCTTCCTGATATCTCATGTGACCACCAGGTGTCACAGTCATTTTACCCAAAGAGCAAACACAGAGAACACCTCATATTTTTATAACTAATCAATATTATAACAACATATTGTACCTCTTTTGAGTCTTCTTTATAAAAAAGGCAATTTCAAAATCATCTACTAATTGGAGGTAAAGGTAAAGCTGGAAGCACATTGTGAATATGGACCAGAAGAGAAGCATAAAGCAAAGATATAGACACTGGCTATAAAATTATAAAATTAAAAAGGGTCTACATTTGAAGAAAGGAGAGAAACATTTTTTAAGCACTGACTAAGTGCTGAGAATCATGCTAAGTGCTTTGCAAAGAATATATCATTGTATATGTTTGTCTAATATCAAAAATGTAAAATTAGTAAAAATGCCAAAGTATATAGTATAAAACTTTATTATAGAAAAAGCTGACCAACATCTAAGGAACATAAGGCATTAATATCTGTAGAAGAGTTTACTAATTTTACATAAAAGAAACTCAAAACAGCATATCATAAAATGTTCGACTTCCTTGCAGGTCTTAGAGTTGGGAGACAAATCCAAGTCCAGATTCTTTAAAGGAGAGGAAGCTGAGCTTATGAAAGCAGGCAAAAACTCCCTAGCCATAATATCATTGCCTCATATATTTCAGTTTCATTTTAATTATCATCTAATGAATATTTAAATGTGCTCATCTGCTTAAATCTCACACAAAAATAATTGTCAACTTCAAAGACATTTAATGAACATAGAAGTCTCAGAAATTGATGATGAAAACAGTAGCAGGAAGTTTGCACACACAGTTTGCCTGAAATAAAGGATTTTTAAAAAGTGAACATGTGGATGTACATTTGTCTGTCCAGCTCATGCTAGTGGCCCCACTGATTGAGGGAAGATTAATTTGTAAGCCTGGCAAAGCACAAATAAGAATAAAGGCCTGTGCTCCACCCTTTGTTGCTAATGGTGCTGCTCCTGGCCGTGCTGCCTGAGCCTCTTCGTATGTCTAAGGAAACCCTTCCCTCTGCTGCTTAAGGTGGGTATTGCAGGAAGGTCTACTCTCAGCGGCCAGGGCTGTGTTAGAGCCATATCCGGGATCGACTCAAATTGAATTACATGCTAGCAGGGGGTTTGTTCACACACTCTATCAAACAATTGCTGATTCAGCCTCAGTTCTCGTTTTCCTACCTGCTGTACCTGGTCTCCATTTTCTCACCCTTGCTTTAGATCTCCTTTCCAGTGGGACTATTGCTTATATGTCATGGTTATTCCATTTATCATTTATCGGAAGTGAGCAGAGCTTAAGTACTGGAGATGAGCTATCTGGGCTTGAATCCACATTTTACCACTTACTCTGTGTGTGTATCTTTGGATAAGTTGCTTAAAAACTCTAAACCTGAGTTTCTTCATCCATAAAATGGGGATGCATCCTAAGGGTTTAATGAATATTAAATAGGATAATCTGTTTACCATGCTTGGCATGCAGTAGATACTCATTAGAAGTAGATCATTGTAATGGATGATTATGCTGAGATAGGGGAAGAGCTATTCTAAACTTGTAGACAATTGCTACACTTTGACCATAGTTCCCTCTACTTCTTTCTGAGAAAATGAAAATGCAACAGACATCTTTCTTTTGCTCAGATTCTAAAGGAATAGACCAAAATTGACATTAATTTTTTACAAGGTAAAAATCTGTCCAAAACATTATTTCATTTTTACCTTAGCTGCTAGAAGACGGTAAGTCCAATTCAAAGCCAAGTGACTTTCTTACAGGCTTTCTTCTTCTGTTATTCTGTTTTTCTGGTTCTTCTGTTACTCAATCTTTATCATTGGTTTATCTATAACTGTATTATTTTGCATTGTATTTGACTTCTACGTTCCTTCAAATCATTTTGAAACATAAAGTACTGGAACCCATACTCAAGCCTCTAGAAGTCCTGGCATTAATTTTTGTGTTTTTTGTTTTATAATACAATTCAGAGGACCTAGGAAAATGAGATAAACTAGGAGACTTTTTTTTTTAAAGTTTGTATTCCTATGCCCAGCTCTGTGGGGCAAAGAATCTGTTTTTCCATCTGTCTGTTTGTTTGTTTTTAGCAGGCATTATTCACCCGGAAAATTCAGAGTCAGGTTACACTCCACTACTCCTGGGGAATTAAGGCCTAGTATTGTACAGAAGTGTAATTGGATTTCAAGAGCACATTGGGTTAGTTAGGCCAATAATTTATTAAGGTAGGGAGGGAAGAAAAATGGGAGAACAATAACAGATCATAGGTCCCAGGTAGAGAGGAAGGGGCTGAAGAGTGATAAAGAGGGCTGATTTACAGACTACGATTTTCCATTATAGATTGTAAATGCCCAGGTTTTACTTGTGTATTGATCCAGGTGGGAGTGAAGAAGGCCAGTACAGTTGTCCAACAGCAAGAGAGAGCAAAAGGCCTTTGCACTTGCTTTTTAAACCATTAATTACTCCGCCCCTTTGCTAATGGCATGGGAAGAGTCCCAGCTATTTGCTGTTTTGATTGATTACTCCACCTATCAATTGGGAGGGCCCAATGATAAGGTCCCTGGAGAATATCCTTGGCTTCTCCCGGCTTCCAAGGGAAATCTTGCTCCCTGTGGGAGAATCTGTGAGAGTCTTCCAGCAGCCATCTTGAGGGTATTGATATCCACTTGGACTTTTTGCCAGGTTCCAGATCCATCTATTAATTCCCTATTTTACTAGCCTGCTTCAATAGGGAAAAGATGGAAATGAATCTGGCTTCTAGAGAAGTATCGATCACTATCTATGTGATCTTAGCAAATCACTCATCCTAAGATTCATTTTACCATCTTTAAAAGATGTAGAAATCTATAAATATCTGTTATAACTAATTCATAAAGTTGTTATTTAAAAAACTAAGTAAAAAATATGTGCAATAGGAAGAAAAAAGATATTAAATAATTAAATGACCACCTTGTTTTCACAATCTAGGGAAGGGACATTAATAACTTTTAGAGGCAAATAGATTGTTCGCTAGAAAATCAAGTCTACATAGCTATGATCTATGACTGCCTAAAATAAAATAGCTATAGGGTAACTAGAATAAAGTGTTAAATCATGGGTAATGACTCTAGGTGATTGTAAAACCAGTTTGATTGTGGCACCAGAATAGAATAGAATAGAATAGAATAGAATAGAATAGAATAGAATAGAATAGAATAGAATAGATCAGAGCACATTGCTCAGAGGAAAAAGAAGCTTAAAATCAACTGTCTAATATTTATTTCTATTTTTTTCGTGTACTATACGGTATCTTCTCCCAGCTCATGCCTTTATATCCCATCTAGTGTTTGGAGATTATACTAAGGAATGAAGGAAGAGAAGTGGTGCCCAAAGTGGGGAACAAAACAGGCCAGTGAGCAGATAGCCTCCAGAGGTGAGACTGTTTGAGGGGAGCAGAAATATAGAGAAGGCTAGGAGAGCATTTGCACCCCTAGTACCCTAAAAGATCTGTGCTAGATTTCACAGAAAGGAGTTCTGGAACAGTTTCATTGGGAAATTTTTAAAAAATGATGACCCTAGAAAGCTGGAGGAAGTGGGCCAGTCGGTATGCATGTGCAAGCTTTGTAAGCTGTAAAGCACACTAAAAAGGGAGGATAGAAGTCTGCAGAGATAAAACTAATACGTTACTCATTCTTGGTGTACTAGCTCCTCGTCTACTCCCCAACTACCTCTACTGAAACCTATGTCTGGAATTGTAATACAAGATGGAGACTCTCTCTAGCTGTCAGTTTAAAGGAATAGCATTCTAATATTTGAAAGTGAAATGTGAAATTCATTTTTCCCATTTTAACAAAAACATCACCCTACGTAGTAATTAGGCATAGTCAAACATTTGTAAAATATTGTAAAAATTGTACTCATTACTTGTGCTATTTAGCCATTACATTAATGCCCACCATTTTGTGAATTTTATTTGTGGTATTAATCATGTGTTAAGCATTGTGCTAACTATTTACAATCTTAATCTCATCTTTTTGGAACCTTAAGAGAAAAGTTTTAGTGTGCATGCTGTGTAGGTGGTCTTACTGAAACTCAGAGAGATAAGTAATTGACCTCAACCCACATAATTAGCAAGTAAGAGAAGCAGAATTCACAACCAGGTCTTTATAGTTCACATACTTGTCACTATACCTCACTGCTTCAGCTCCTGGAGTGAGCTGATGCTTGTGGACTAGACTTGCATAGCATTGTTTCTAAGGGAGATATGTGCTGGCAAAGCCAAGCAATTAGGCTAAACAACAGGGTTGTGTGTTTCCCAGTCAGCCTCTGCTGAAGCTGTCAGTCTCTCAACATTTTTATTTCATAACTGTATACATTGTGTATGCATTGTCCCTTTTTTTCTTTGTGGATTCTAAAGGGACTTGGGAGTAAAGTAGCTGCTTATTCTTTTCCCTTTTAAATGTTAATTTGGTGGCATGATCCATAAATCTGTTTGCATTCTGTCACCCAAATGATAGTGACTGAGATGAAAAGAGCATTATACTAAAAGTTCATTCTGATTATACAGGGAAGATAGTTAGAAAATGAATTCTCTGATGAATTTTTGTAATTTCATGGCCAGGGTTAGGACAGGGGTAAAGGTGGCATGGGGCATAGAGGTGTTACTCTGTGACCAAAGCTTTTGTTTGCTGGTTGGTTTGTTTTGTTGTAGGCAATTAAGAAAGTTGATGTTAACTTGATTCAGAAATCATGCTATATGGAATATGGTATCCTTTGATGAGAATATAGTTGTCTCTGGACAGCTTATTCCTGGAATTTGTTTGCCATGTGCATCCACTGAGGGTTAAGATGAAGGAATATGGCAGCTATTGATTGGGTCTCAGAACTTTGGGAATTTGGGGGACTTGTTCCCCAGTCTCTCCCACACTGACCGGCAGAGAGCCACAGCAGAGAGCAGTCTGCTCACTGTCTATGCAAAACTATGAGAGGGGAGTGGATGTGGCTCAGGCAGTTGGGTGCCCCCCTCCCATATGGAAGGACCCAGGTTTGCTTCCCAGTGCCTCCTACAGAAGACAAATAAGCAATGCGCAGACAACAAGCAGACATTGAGTAAAAACAACAAGCAGACAATGAACAAAAAACAATGAGCAAGATAACGAGCAAACAACAAGCAGATAACGAACAAAAACAAACAATCAGGGAGCGGATATGGCTGTGGTAGTTGGGTGCCCACCTCCCACATGAGAGATTCCAGCTCGGTTCCGGTGCCTCCTAAAGAAGAAACAGACAATGAGCAGACAACAAGCAAAAAACAACAAGCAGACAAGCAAAAATAATGAGCAAACAGACGAGGGAGCCATTTCAGAGGGAGAAAAAACAAACAAACAAACAAACAAACAAACAACTATGAGAGGTGCAGGGGACCTCCTTGCTGCAGCTCATGCTTTTATGAGCAGAGTCAGGTCAAGGAAATATAAGCAGTCAGGTCGAGGAAATAGGAAACAGAATTACAGATTTCCAAGGGTATCTAGCACATGAAAATTTGCTTTCTGTGATTCTCCTCACTCTCCCTGTGTCTCAAAACAATTTGGAATTAGCAAGCCTTGACAAGAGCTAATGAAAATGAACAGACTCTCACAAATTCCTCTTTAGCAGGGATTGGATTCAACCTTCACAAGACAGGCATGCAGATCAACCCAAATAACCTCTATCTGAATAAATGAAAGCATTTCCTAGCCCCAAGAAGTCATGTACTAAGAAGGGAGCCAGGTAAAGAAGCTGTAATAATGACAGCAATCACTAAGACCAATATACCGTTTACCATATGTCAGCTATATAATCTTCACATCAACCCTGCCACACCATTACCACATCATCATTTCCATATCCATCATTATCACCCCCATTTTATAAACCAGTAAATCACAGCACAGAAAGTTTACTTTTTTTTTTTTTTTACCATTTGTCCTAGTTGTCCAGGACTTCTGTATCATATACTAGCTGGTTTAAGCAAGAGAAATTTGTTGTTTCCCAATTCTGGAGACTAGAGGTCTGATATGAAGGTGTTGTCAGGGCCATGCTTCCTCTGAAGCCTGGGGTTCTGGAGGTGGTTTGCTCTGCTAGCAGTCCCTAACTCCATCTCTGCCCCTGTCACGTGGTGCTCTCCCTGCTTCAGTCACCTCTCTCTCTCCTTATGAGGATGACCATCATGTTGGAATAGTGTCCACCTTAATCCAGTTTGGTCTCATTTTAACTAATTTCTTCGAAGAGGAGATCCTGTTTAGGACTTGAACATGTCCTTTTATGGGGGGAGGTGGGGGGATGGCAGGGGCATAATTCAACTGATTAAACTTATGGAGACTATGAAAGGCATAATTGGGATTTAAACCCACATGCCTAGCTCCAGGAGTCATGGGCCCAACTACTCTACCTCCCTCCCCAATAAGGGTAAGAAGTGCAAGGTGCATCTCTGAATTCTGAGCTTCTTTGCTGACGTGATTTCATCCTGAGCCACTTAAGAAAAGACTTGGCTTATCACATTCTTTCCACTTGTGACTGATTAGTGATTTAGAGTCTGCTATGACATCGGCATTGTCATATATGACAGCAGATATTTTGTTCAGTGGCTGAGAGTGAACCCTGGAGGCAGGCTTCATGGATTATAACCTAACTGGTTAGTTATGCAGTCTTGTACAAGTAACTTCCTATGCCTCAGTTTTCTCACAAAAAAATTGGAGATAATAATAATATCTTCCTCCCAGGGTTGCTATGGGGATTAAATGAGCTAATGAATGCAAAGCAATTGAAATAGTACCTGGCACATGGTAAGAGCTCAATAAGTTATATTGTTATACTATCTTGTTTTTTAAGCTAACAAAGGTAAAATGGCCTTGATGTAGTTGTTATAGGCTAGTTAGAGAGAAAAATTAATTACTCCAACTCCATCCTTTTTAAATGAAATTCTTTGAGTTTTTAAAGCTTTACTGAAAATGCCTGCAACTTTTCAAACCTTTAATTAAATTACCTCCTTTGTGTCTGAGGAATGTATACGCACTAGCCATTTCTTAATTTCCTTAATTAATATAGCTTAAATGTATTTGATTCCCTATTATGTGCTGGAAACAGTGAAGGGAAACCACAGGTACAAACTTCCCAGAATCCATGCTCCATAAAAGAGTCCCCACTTCTTACCCCCTCTCTCTTTTTTAAAATCATTGACATGAGATCATAATTAGGACTGAACATGACTGTGGAATAAAAAAAATGATACCTCACTATGGGTTGAATTATAATGCCCTACATTTCTGCAGTTCATTTTCTGAGATTGGAAAATATTTTCTGAGGTGAAAATATTCATCTGTATGATCATCTTTACCCCTAATTCTTGTTTATATTATAATGGTTATTATCATTTACAAAGAGATATCTCACTTTTAAAGCACAACAAATTTAAGGATCTGTTTTGGGGTGAATGTTTGTCATATAGAAAAATCAACATGTCTGTGATGAGTGTTATGGATAGTGTTTCTAGCACTGAATAGTTGACCTATTTCTACAAATTAATCACAATATACACCATATAATGAAATTATATCTCAGAAAAGAGCTAGGAGTATCTGTTCCTTACATAAAATACTGATTTTTTTCTTTACTTCTGTACTGAAAGTCTTCCAGAGGTTTAACCTATAAAAGGCTGTATTTTCCAATTGTCTCCATTTTATAAATGGTTAATTTGAAGCCTACAGGATAAGTGCCCTTACCTTGTTTTGCAAGCTTGAAAGAGCCATAAATTAGAAGGCTTGATATACTGTATCTGTTTTATCTACCAGTCATCCCAACTGCTCACTAAGATCTCTGCTACTGGGCTAGATAACAACAAATGATATATTTTGTTCCGGAATGCATTACTGCCATATTCATTCAGGGAAACTGATTGCATAGGAGACTTGATATGTATATTTTAATAATTAATATCCAATTTTACTTTGAAGTTAGTGTGTAGCACTTTAAAAATTCTTACAGCAGTATATATATACGTATATGCCCCTCTAGATTTTTGTTCCAGGAAATACTGTCATCACTCAGGATAAGAGGAAATAAATTTGTCCAATATTTCTCCAGAGGTAAGAAATAGGATCTAATAGTAAAATCCTGCCAGGAGGAAGATTTCAACTCAATAGAAAGATGAGCTTTCTGATAATTAAAGCTGTCTAACAGTGAAGTAGTGAACACCTGCCATGGAGATTATTCATGGGTCATTATCCTTTAGTGATGTGGTAGAAACTGATAACTCTGGTGGTAAGACAGTTGATTAAATGATTTCTAAATTTCATTACAACTCTAAGATTTTGCTTTTTAAAAAAATAATTTTAATGACATATTTAACGAACCTTGTAATTCACACATTTTAAGAGTACAAGTCAATGTTTTTTAGTATTGTTTGCTGATTATCTGCTTGTTGTTTTGCTCATTGTCTGCTCATTGTTTTTGCTTGTTGTCTGTTTTTCTTTAGAAGGCACTAAGAACTGAACCTGGGACCTCCCATGTGGGAGGCAGGTGCTCAACTGCTTGAGCCATAGCCGCTCCTTGCTTGTTGTCTGCTCATTGTTTACTCATTATCTGCTCCTTGTTTTTGCTCATTATCTGCTCATTGTCTGCTCATTATCTGTCCATTTTCTTTAGGAGACACTGGGAACTGAGCCCAGGACCTCCCATGTGGGAGGTGGGCACTCAACTGCTTGAGCCACATCTTCTCCCAAAATTTTGCTTTTGATCATAGAAGCTCTTTCCTACACTACAATGGTTTTCCATGAAGACACAATTGTGTAGTGTAGTGCTTATAAGCACCAGTTTTCTGATGAAACAGGTAGACTTGGGATCTGATCCTTGCACCCACTAACAGCTGAGTGACCTGTAAGGCACCCACTCAACTTTCTCAGAAACAGTTTCCACAGCTACAAAAGAAGAACAATACCTGTTAAGTGAATATTGATATAGAGTGGCAGCAATTGGATACATATAAGTAAAAGTGTTTCATGTATTTTAGGTGTTCTAATTTGAATTGGGTCAGTGGACACAGGGAGAAGTGATTGAGCAATGTGCCCTTGGAACTAGAGAAACAACCATTGTATTCAATGATGTGTTTTAAACTTATAAATCTACAGTGCTCCTGGACCACTTTGATATATACTTAATTTCTGATAGCCAGAAACAGATTTCTTTGTGACATATGTATGACAGTTAAGACACTTTAGCAACTGCATGGATTAGAAGTTGAGGATTGATTGCTTTCTTTCATAGATAATTCCATAATCTATCACTAAATCAATAGCTCCATACAGACACAGATGTGAACACCTAACTGCTACAATTGCTGTTGTAACTTTCTGTGAATCTGCTCTATATTTATCAAATAATCTCTCACCTCATGTCTATCACTCTCTGCCAAGTCAAATTTACCCAACCAGTAAAGGTTTTCGTGCACATTTGTGTAGCATGATATTACTCATGCTTGGTGCTGTAAATTAAAGCTCTGGCTGTAAATGTTTCCTCTTCACGCACATATACACGTCTTAATGCAAGCCATGTTTCCCAAAGAGTACAGTGTATTACATGCAGAAACTGCACAAAACCAATCTTTCTTAGCCTAGGGTTTTGATTCTTCACTGGGATCCCTTCTGGAGCCTAATGGTCAGCATGCAGAACCTAATTCCAGAGAAACACACAAAAATCTCTAGGGTCCTCCATCCATCTCTGGGGGGAAAAAGGCTATAGATATAATTTTGCAGACCCATCTTCACTTGTTCTCCTCAAGAAATCTTCTGTTGTTATCTCAGTTTGTGTTTCAGCTGGTGTCTAACACATTTAGGCTGAGAATGCAAAAAATGTTCAGCAATTTCCTTAAGGGGCCAAATGAAATTAGATAACTTTTCCAAAACACACAAACATATACATATACACCCTTCCCGCCCCCCCTCCCCCCGCCCTGCACAGATACATCTGGGGTCCAGGATTATTTTGTAATGACCTGAAAGAGTGAGAAAAAAAATAGATGATATATGAAGATAGGCAATTAGAATTATAGATGTCTATCCATTAGACTGGTGTGTAAAAGATCAGTGTCCAAAACAAATGTGCTAAAATTAGAATGAGTTTCTCTTTCTAATTAGAGGTATCTTTAGAATTTTTTTAGTAGTACTGTTGTGCCTCTGGTAAGTGTGAACATTTCCTTGATTTTGAGAGTTAAATCAAGATAGTTGCTGCATTCAAGTGGCTGTAGTATACAGTCCAAGTTCAGCAACGCAAAATAGGAAGCTTCTCAAGTCACAGTTGGCATTTCATTTTCTGCATGAGATCATTAGATTCTATTTGGCTGCTTTTAGCTGCTAACAGCAATGTACCTTGTATCAAATCTATTGTGAATTAAGAGATGATAGGTGTGAAGTTATATTAAAAGTTTCCAATGTGAATTTATATGTGGTAAGGCAAAACTGGGGGAAGGAAAAAACAGCATAAGTTTGCAGTTTTGGTCAAACAAGCATATAAAACTTGTATACTATTATTTACTCTATTCTGGGGTGGGGCTGTGGGGTAGAAGGGTTAAAGTGACCAAAAAAACAGCTTGAAAAATATTTTTTAAAAAACCCACCATACCCTTTTTGTCTTGAACAGGAATTTGAAATTTCACCCTAAATACTACTGTTTGAAGACTTTTGTATTTATGATTCAAAAGTATTGAGAAATAAATAGCATTTAGTTTTCTAAGGTTTTAAAGCATCTCAAGCAACTATCATTTGATGTGTAATTTTAGAGCCACTGGTAGTATTTTAGGAAATATTTATGAGTCTATTTCACATTTGCTGTTTAGTTCTGAAGGAATAGGCAAAGCTTATTTGCATACTTATGACAAATAAACTAAAATTAATAATAATGAATATCACCATGTGTCTTAGTTTGCCAAAGGGCTGCTGATGCAAAGTACCAAAAATGAGTTGGCTTTTATAATGGGAAATATATTTTGAGTGAAAGCTTACAGTTCTTAGACCATGAAATGGCCAAATCAAGGCACCATCATAGATGCTTTCTCACCAAAGTCAGCTACTGTTGACCCTAGCGTACTGCCACATGGCAAAGATGGCCACCGATCTCTGCCTTCCCTTCCAGAATCTACTGTCTCCAAGAGCTCAGTTGTGGGCAACCAGGCATAGGGCTTGCCTCTTTCCAGGCCTCCTCTGCTGCTCTGCTTTCTTCCCGACTTCAGCTGTGAGCTATCAGGCA
>PVKH010027835.1:0-12954 GCA_004027955.1 Chaetophractus vellerosus | reverse complement strand
GCAGGTGGCTGGCTGCGCTCCTTCCGCGGGCGACCTGCCCTGCCCGTGGCGGCTCTTGCCCTGTCCGTGGCAGCTTCTTGCCCTGCCCACGGCGGCTCCGGCCCGCCCATGGCGGCTTGCCATTCTAAAGGCGGTCTGCCCGCTAGGAGAGGTCCCCGGGAATCGAACCCAGGGCCTCCCATGTGGTATGCCGGCGCCCTATCCACTGGGCTATCGAGCCGGCCCCGAGACCTGCTTTTTGACACAATATATGGTCTTTCTGGAGAAAGATCCATGAGCGCTTGAGAAGAATGTATATCCTGCTGATCTGGGGTACAATGTTGTGTATATTTATCTGTTAGGGCTAGTTCAGTTATCATATTATCCAGGTTCTCTGTTTTATTGATCTTCTTTCTAGGATGTTCTAGTCATTGATGAGAGTGTTGTACTGAAGTCTCCAACTATTATTATGGAGATGTCTATTTCTTCCTTCAGTTTTGATAGTGTTTGCCTCACATATTTTGGGGCACCCTGGTTAGGTGCATAAATATTTATGATTGTTTTTTTTTGGTTACATATCCCCCCTTTTCTGCTTGTTCTTACTGTGTTCATTTTTGCATTCTTCTGTGTCTGCTTTGTCTCCCCCTGTTGTGGCGACACGCTGAGTCAGCTCACCGTGCAGGTGGCTTGCCCCGCTCGTGGGCAGCTCTGCTCTGCTCGTGGGCGGCTCTGCTCTGCTCGCGGGCGACTTGCCCTGCCCATGGCAGCTTTGCCCAGCCCATGGCGGCTTTGACCGGCCCATGGCGGCTTTTTGCCCTGCCCATGGAGGCTCTGCCCCACCCACGGCAGCTTGCCCTCTCAAGGTGGTCTGCCCATCTGGAGAGGCCCCGGGTTTGGTTCCCCCATGTGGTGAACTGGCGCCCTATCCACTGGGCTACAGCCGGCCCCCTGATTGTTATTTTTAAATTAACCCCTTTATTAATATATAGTGTCACTCTTTGTCTCTAATAACACTTTTGAATTTATTTATTTATTTTTAACATTTTTGCATTTAAAATCTATTTTGTCTCATATTAGTATAGCTACCTCAGCTCTTTTTTGGTTACCGTTTGTGTGGAATATCTTTTCAAGCCTTTCACTTTCAGCCTATTTGTATCCTTGCATCTAAGGGGAGTCTCTTGTAGACAGCATGTAGATGGCTCTTTTTTTAAAATTTTTTATTTTATTTTTAATTTTTTTACATATTCCCCCCCCCTTCTGCTTGTTCTTGCTGTGTTCATTTTTGCATTCTTCTGTGTCTGCTTTGTCTCCCCCCGTTGCAGCGACGTGCCGAGTCAGCTCACCCGTGAGCGGTGGCCTTGCCCACTCACGGGCGGCTTGCCCCGCTGGTGGGCGATTCTGCTCTGCTCGCGGGCGACTTGCCTTGCCCGTGGCGGCTTTGCCTTGCCCGTGGTGGCTTTTTGCCCTGGCCACGGCAGCTTGCCCCCTCAAGGGGGTCTGCCCCGCTCGGATAGGCCCCCGGGAACCGAATCCGGGGCCTCCCATGTGGTGTACCGGTGCCCTATTCACTGGACTACAGCTGGCCCCTAGATGGCTCTTTTTAAAAAGTCGATTCTGCCAATCTGTGTCTTTTGACTGGGGAGTTCATTATGTTAACTTTCAGTGTTATTACTGCAAAGGCATTACTTACTTTGACCATTTTATCCTTTGGCTTTCATATGCCATATCTTATTTTTGTCTGTCTGTTTACCCTTTTAGTTATCCTTACTAATAATTTTTATTTCTATACTCTCCTCCAAGCCTCTCTCTCTTCTTGTCTTTTCCTTTCAGACTGCAGCATTCTTTTATTTATTTATTTATTTATTACATATCCCCCCCCTTTCTGCTTGCTCTTGCTGTGTGTCCATTCTTCTGTGTTTTTTTCTATGTCTGCTTCTTGTCTCCCCCCGTCTTTTGCAGTGACGCGCCGAGTCGGCCCTCCGCAGCGGCGGCTCGCTCCGTTTGTGGGTAGCTCCATTCCGTTTTCACGGGTGGCTCCGCTCCATGTTTTGCGGGCAGCAGTCCTCCATGTTTTTTGCGGGCTGCCCGGCTTCCACAGTTCACAGGCGGCAGCTCCGCCTTTCTTTTCTTTTCTTTTTTTTTTTAAAGATTTATTTATTTTTATTACATATCTCCCCTTCCCCCCTGCTGAGGCGATGCACCGAGACTGGTCACTGTGCAGGCGCAGCTTTCCCCACTTGTGGGTGGCTTCTGCTTCCATTCACGGCCGGCTTTCAGTTTGCGGGTGGCTGGCTGTGCTCCATTCACGGGCGACCTGCTCTGCCCGTGGCGGCTTTTGCCCTGTCCGTGGCAGCTTTTTGCCCTGCCCACGGTGGCTCTGGCCCGCCCATGGCAGCTTGCCATTCTCAAGGCGGTCTGCCCGCTAGGAGAGGTCCCCGGGAACCGAACCTGGGGCCTCCCATGTGGTATGCCAGCGCCCTATCCACTGGGCTATTGAGCCGGCCCCCAGCTCCGCTTTTCATGGGTGATTTTGCCATGCCCGTGGGGGCTCTGCCCTGCCCGTGGCAGCTTTTTGCCTTGCCCACAGTGGCTCTGCCCACCCCACGGCGGCTTGCCTTTCTCAAGGCCGTCTGCCCGCTCGGAGAGGTCCCCGGGAACCAAACCCGGGGCCTCCCATGTGGTACCCCAGTGCGCTTTTATCCACTGAGCTATCTAGCCGGGCCCTCTTTTTTAAAAAATATATATTTTATTTAACTCAATAGGTCAAAGATAATAGCCTTTCAACATGTAATAATACAAAAATATTAGTGAGATATTTACTTTTTTGTGTCTCATTATAGTATTTTATATTTTTCACTTAAAATTTTTTATTGAAGTATATCATTCATACATAAACATACATAAAAAGTGTATAGTAAAAGTTTTGAACTTACAAAACAAACATGCATATCATCATACAGGGCTCCTGTAGATCACCTCAACACTAACATCTTGCTTTGTTGTGAAATATTTGTTACAAACTACGAAAGAGCATTGTCAAAATATTACTACCACTATAGGCCATATCTTACATTTGGTGTATTTTTTCCCCCAACCCACCCAATTAGTAACACCCTGTATTAGTATTATATGTTTGTTATGGTTCACAAGAGAATGTTCTCATATTTGTTCTGTTAATTACAGTCCATATTCCACCACAGGATTCATATTGTTGTATAGTTCCATGCCTTGTACAATCCATTCAAAGTGCAGCACTCTTTTCATTATTTCTCTTTTTTTATTTTAGATTTTTTTATATATATGTATTTTTAGGATACATTGATTACATAAATGTTACAGAGAAATTTTAGGAGTACCCATATGCCCCACCTCCCACACCTCCCACAACCTCCCACATATATATCCTTCATCAGTGTGGCACAACGCCTGTGATAGATATACACATTTTGAGGCTTTGCCATCAAGCATGGACCACAGTTCAGACTGTAGACCACCCTCTCTCCCATACAGTTCTGCATGATACATGATGATACAAAATGGCCTACATCCTCCATTGCAACATCACCCAGGACAATTCCCAAGTCTCAAAAAAAGCCCCCGTATTACAACTGCCCTTCCCTCTCCCTGCCCCCAAAGCATCCAGTGGCCCCTGGCTCCACATAATTTTGTAATTTCTTCCATTGCATGAATCACAAGTCTATAACAGGACACCAACAGTCCATTCTAGTCCATAGTTCTTCCCCCAATCCCGAGGAGTCTGGGATGGTGATGTCCCCTCCACTACCAAGTGAGGGGGCGCTTTTTATTATTTCTTGTGGGACCAATCTCTTGGTGACAAACTCTATCAATTTCTGTTTATCTGTAAATACTTTACACTTACCCTCATTTTTGAAGGACAATTTTTCAGTTAAAGAATTTTAAGCTAGCAGTTTTTCTCTTTCATTATCTTAAATATATCATATTTCTGCCTTCCTGCTTCCATGGTTTTTCTGAGGAGAAATCTGCACTAAGTCTTATTGAGGATCCCTTGTATGTGATGGATCACTTTTCTCTCTCTCTTTTTCTTTTTCAATTTCATGTTTCTCTTGCTGCTTTCAAAATTCTCTATTTTTGGCATTTGACATTCTGAATTGTATGTGTGGAGTAGGTCTAGTAGATTTATTCTGTTTGGAGTAGTTGCCCTTCTTGGATATTGAATTTATGTCTTTCTTAAGGGTTTGGAAATATTTGGCCATTACTTCCTCAAATGTTTTTTCTGCCCCTTTTCCATTCTCTTCTCCTTCTGGGACACCCTTGATGCATATGTTTGTGCACTTCATGCTGTCATTCAATTCCCTGAGACCCTGTTCAATTTTTTTTCTATTCTTTTCTCTTTCTGTTCTGTGTTTTAAAGTTCAGATACCTTGTCCACTAATTTGCTGATCCTTTCTTCTGCCAGTTAAAACCTGTTTTTGTTTGCTTCTAATGTATTTTTTTAGTCTCGTCCATTGTGTCTTTCATTCCCGTAAGTTCTGCTACTTTTCTTTACAAGCTTTCAAATTCTTCTTTCTGATCATCCAGTAACTTCTTAATATCCTTCATTTCTTTAGCCATATTTTCCTTGAATTGATTTATATTTGTTTGAATATCATTGGTTAGTTGTTTCAAATTCTGTGTCTTGCCTGGATTTTTAATTTATTCCTTTAACTGGACCATATCTTCCTGTTTCTTGGTGTTGTTTGTCACTTTTTGTTGATGTCTAAGAATCTGATTATGTTGTGAGTTTACTATGATGGTTAATTTCTCTATCTAGCCTCGGGTTTTATTGTTGATTGGCTTTGTGTTTCTACTCTTCTTTCTTTTTTTTTCTTTTTTTCTTTTTATTTATTTTCTTTTTTATTTATTATATATCCCCCCCCCCTTTCTGCTTGTTCTTGCTGTGTTCATTTTTGCATTCTTCTGTGTCTGCTTGCCTCCCCCCTGTTGCGGCAACCAGCCGAGTCAGCTCACCACGCGGTGGCCTTGCCTGCTTGCGGGCGGCCTTGCCTGCTTGTGGGCAGCCTTGCCCTGCCCGTGGTGGCTTTGCCCTGCCTGCAGCGGCTTTGCCCTGCCCACGGTGGCTTGCCTTCTCAAGGCGGTCTGCCCGCTCAAGGAGGTCCCAGGAACCGAACCTGGGGCCTCCCATGTGGTAAACTAGCGCCCTACCAATTGAGCTACAGCCAGCCCCCTTCTTTGATTCTTGGTTCAACTTATTCTAGATCTTTAAAATTGCCCACGTTTAAATGATCAAAACAAGGTAAAGGGTCCATTAATAAGGCGCAGACAAGGTCCAAGGGCTCCTGGGGATAGGGACAGGAAAGATACCCCAAATCTCTTTTTCTTTTTTCCTTTTTCCCTTCACTTTGCTGGGGGTGTACTGCCAGGAAATGGCACTCTTCAGGAAACCTTTCCCTGTGGTTCTAGGAGTGAGTGAGTTATCTCTTCCAGCCTCCACAGGTGGTACTGAGACAATGGGATCTTTTCTGGGCCAGCTAGAGCTGTGATTCAAAGCTGGGCCCTGCTGTCCAAACTCACTAAGCAGAAGCCACACTAAGCCCTCTGCTATGCCCTCCCACTTCCCAGGGAGGCAAATGTCCACTCTTCTCTCAGTCAGCAGCAGTCAGCCATGGGTTATACTGAGGCTGTTTGTCTTGAGGATCTGGAATGGGTGATGTTCCCTGCCATGGGTATGATTAATTCACAGTTTTTGCTTCAGATTCTTTATCTCCTCATCCTGCTCTCTCCTGGATGATGTGCAGCACTCTCATGGTCTGCAGATCCTCAAAAGAGTTGTTTCAGACAGCTTCTTTTTTCCCTCTTGCTGGTTTTGTAATAGAGATGTGTCAGTTTGAAATTCTTTTATGAATCCTCCCAAAAAGAAAGACTATGTTCTTAAATTAATCAATTCCTGTGGGTATGGGGTCCTTTGATTGCATTAAATTTAGTTAAGGTGCCATAGATTAGATTACTTGATAAGGTCACTTTAGGGCTTTTGATTGGATAATGTCAATGAAGTGTGAGCCAGCTTGGGTCTCTACCCTCTTTCTGGGTCTGATATAAATGGAGATACAGAGAGAAAGGAAACCTCCATTTTTTTACCTCGTTATGTGAGAGAGGACTCAAGGATCACTAGTAGCCAAAGCTTGAGCATGAAGTCCCCAAGAGGCAGGGCCCTTGGAGCAGCTCAAGAGCAGATAAGCCCTGCCGTATGTCTAATCACCATGTGGCAGGGCACCAGGATTACCATTAGATGACATTTGGTGAGAAAGCATCTTTGCCAATACCTTGATTTGGACACTTCATGGCCCCAGAACTGTAATCTTTTACACATAATAAATTTCCAATTATAAAAGCCAACCCATTTCTGGTACTTTGCATTGGCAGCCTTTTGGCAAACTAAGATAAGAGGTGAGCCCTACTGATCCCTACTCTGCCACCATCTTCCTGAACTCCCCCTGGGTTGGCTTTTAACAGTGGAATTTATGAGCTTACAAGTTTACAGTTTTGAGGCTAGAAAAATATCCAAATCAAGGTATCATCAAGGCAGTGCTTTCTTCCTGAAGGCTGACTGCTGGTGATGATGGCCTCCTCTGCCACATGGTGAGGCACATGGTGGTGTCTGCTAGTCTCTCCCTTCTCTTCTGGGTTTTGTTGTTTTCAGCTTCTTGCTTCCATGATGTATTAGTCAGCCAAAGAGGAGCCTTTGCAAAATATACCAATAATTGGTTGGTCTTTATAAAGGGTATTTATTTGGGGTAGAAGCTTACAGTTACCAGGCCACAAAGCATAAGTTTCTTCCCTCACCAAAGTCCCCGTGTTGAAGCAAGACAGTTGCCGATGTCTGCCAGGGCTCAGGCCTTTGGGTTTCTTTGCTGCCGGGGCTGCGTTTCTCTCCAGGCTTAGTGCTTCTTCCACAAGGTCAGCTGTAGAGTATCAGGCAAATGGCCCTCTCCAACATCAGAACTGCATCTCAAAAATCTGCTTCTCAAATCTGCTCCCTCTGTCTTCTGCCTTGCCCTTTATACTTGAGACCGAGGGGTGGGGCTCAACGCCCTACTGATGCGGCCCAGTCAATGCCTTAATCATAACCCAGTCATGCCCAGATGAGCAGATCAGTTTACAAGCATGATTCAATTTATATTTTTGGAATTCATAATTAGATAAAACTGTCAAACCATTACACATGACTTTCTCCTTTTGTCTGAATTTCATTCTCTTATAAAGGTCTCCAGTAAATGGATTAAGACCTACCCTGGGCCACACCTTAACTGAAGTAACCTCATCAAAAGGTCTTACTAACAATAGGTTTACACCCACAGAAATGATTTAGCTTTAGGAGAAGGATTTTACAGACAGTTTTTTTTTTTTTTAAAGATTTATTTATTTTATTACATATCTCCCCTTCCCCCCGCTGCGGCGACGCGCCGAGAGTGGTCACTGCGCAGGCGCGGCTTTCCCCGCTTGTGGGCGGTCTCTGCGTCCGTTCACGGCTGGCTTTCAGTTCGCGGGTGGCTGGCTGCGCTCCATCTGCGGGCGATCTGCCCTGCCCGTGGTGGCTCTTGCCCTGTCCGTGGCAGCTTCTTGCCCTGCCCACGGCGGCTCCGGCCCTCCCATGGCGGCTTGCCATTCTCAAGGTGGTTTACAGACAGTTTTGAACCACCACATCTACCATCTGTGTTCTTTGTGATGCTAGAGCTGAGACACTGAAAACCACAATTCTTTTTTTGCCAGCTGCCAGTAGTGAATACCTGTGACAGTTTGAGATTATTTTTGTGTATCCCAAAAAGAGAAAGATTATGTTTGTAAACTAATCTATTCCTCTGGGTGTGATACCCTTTGATTGTATTAAATTCAGTGAGGGGTCTTTGACTAAGTTTACTTGATAAAATCAATTTAGGGCTTCTGATTGGGCTACATCAGTAAGGAATAATTCAGGTTGAGTCTCTGCCCCCTTGGTGAGCTGATATAAATGGACACTCACTCAAGAAGACATGGAAAGAGAGAGAGCTTTGCCATTTTTGATCCTGGGGCCAAGGGAAAGATGAGCCATTTGCCTGATAGTTTGTAGATGACTTTGAAGAGAAGAGAGCAGCTGAGCAGCTGAGAAGGTTCAGAAAGAAACGTGCCCTATGACAGAGACTTATATAGGAAGCCCTGAGAGACAAGTCCTATGCCAGCTTACAGCTGAGATCATGAAGGAGCTGGGCCAATGGAGGCTTAAGAAGAAGAGGAAGCTCAGGAAGGAGAGACCAGGCAGAGATCAGAGACCATCTTGCTTCAACATGTGGCAACTGACTTTGGTGAGAAAGCAATCTTGAGTTGGACTCTTTAGGGCCTTGTAACTGTAAGCTTTTATCCCAAATAAATATCCCTTATGAAAGCCAACAGGTTTCTAGTACTTTGCATCAGCACCCCTTTGGCAGACTAATATAACACCAGAGGGAGTCTGCAAGGCTGGAAGAAGAAGTTGTACCCTTCTTTCTCTCTACTTTCTATTTCTTTCAGCATCATCTCAGCAGTGATTTGGAAGCTGCAGTTTGGTCCGAAGCAGCAGTTGATTTCAGTTTGTACTTTTCTAACACTCACAGAATCAGCTTCATTTTGGTCCTCTCATAGACACCTGTCACCACCAAGGAGCCTTCTCTGCTCACAGGTCAGAGTTCCACCTAGGGTTGCCTGAATTTGTAAAGAAAAACACAGGGCCCCCAGTTAAATTTCAATTTCAAATATACAATTACTAATTTTTAGTATAAGTGTGTCTCAAATATTGCATGGGGCATAATCATACTAAAATATTGTTTAACTGGGGTCCTATACTTTATCTGGCAACCCTAGTTTCAGCTTCTAAATTAAAATAATTCCACCCTCTTCCCTATTATCCTCCAGCCATTGGGGTGGTAGATGCTTCCTGCAGTTACTCTCTCTCTTTCTTTTTAAAAGCCATCCAAATTTATTCTCCAACAGACAGAAAGTATCAGCAGGTAAAACAACAGGGCTTTCTCCGTAGAGCATACATTCACAATGCATGATTAGTTTGACAGTGAGACAGTGTGTTCTCTGTAACAGTATCTACCTCACAGTGTATACAGGTAATATTATTGCGTTCTCTTGCAATTCCAAAAGGCACAACTTGGCAAAAGAAATTTTTTTTGATCCTAAAAAAAGTCAGGAGCAATAACTAAGGGACAGACTTTTGCTAACAGTGTTGATCCACATTTCAATTTTCAGGCCTTCCATGTAGAGGGGAAAGATTTCTCTGCCTGAGAAGTTTGAATTTTCTTTCTCCATCCTTGTTAAACCATGAGAGCAATGTTTCATCGCTAGCTTAATGTTATTACATATACAAAAGGATATTTTATAAAAATCACAGAAAACATCTTGAATGTGCAGCTGCTCCCATTAATACATCAATTCTTAAGTTTAAGACAGGATATAGAACAGTTCAGTCATCATAAAATAGGAAAATAGAGACTATGCCTACAAAAAAAATGAGGTAGATAAATTAAAGCTTTCACACCCAGGACTTGCCTGTTCCAACCTTGTAGCCTTCATGCAATACTCAGAAAAAAAATCTTCATAATTACTTGGTATTAGTCAGTCACCAAGGAAAAAAATTTAAATTGGTATGTGAGCCTGTAACAAGAAACACACCCTTCCATGAGAGTTTCTTTCAAGAATGAAAACTGAGTTCTTCAACAGAGTAGGCACTGGCGAACAAAATTAAGTCACCTGAGACCCCCTGCTTACCTGCCCACCTCCCCGCTTCTGATGTTCAGGAAGACAAAGGCATCTGGAAAACATGGGGATACATTGGCACTCTTGGGGCTCCAAATGAAGTATATTTATTTATTGGTTTAGAGGTACCAGAGCTTGAACCCAGGACCTTGTACATGGGAAGCAGACACTCAACCACTGAGCTACGTCTACTCCCCTGAACTGCGTTTAAATAAGCCACAACACAAATAGTGATTCCCTAAGGACTAAAACAAGTCCATTTCAGGGCATTCTACTTATTTACAGTTCTAAGGTTGAACGACTTTTGTAATTTTATAACTGTAGTTTAAAAGAAAAGTACATTCAAAAAGAAAAATAATGGATGTTGGGCTGGGAGGCATACAAAACAGGTCCCTAAGTAGAAAACAGACCTTGTACATTCCCCCACATAGGTTACCATGTTAAGGATACAGTACCAACCCCCCTTAGGTTAAGTAATCGTCTAGTCTACTGTTGGTTCAATAAATTCTAATTGTTCCACCTTGAAAGAGGTGACAGTCTCTGGAAATAGTTAATTTAGGTTGTACAAAGTTTCTATGCACATTTTCTTGCAAGTACCAAAGCTACTTTGCAAGACCCGCTTCTTTCCAAAATGAAAAAAAATCTAGTCTGCATTTGTTTTAGTATGTTTTCTTTTTCTCTTTTTTCTTTTCTTTTCTTTCTTTCTTTTTTTTTTTTTCAAAGCAGCACAGCAACAACATGATTGTCGGACTGCCTGAGGTTGCAGTCACAACTATGAACACTAGACATCATTGGCACATCAGTAAGGGAAAAAAACAACACAGAAATCAGGTGGGTTCTTTAAAAAAAATAAAAGTACAGATGCTAGAGATTTCAATTTGTCTGCACTTCTTCATTCAAGTTCTCCTTATGCTTAGCTGACCACAATCATTTTTTCTTCCAGGAAGTGAGGGAACCATCGGTAGCACCTGGCTTTTCCACATCAGCACTGACCCTGGACTGGGAACCATCCATCTTGGAGACAGTGGTGTTACTCACTACGGAGCTGGCCCCCAGGGACACCGGGAGGGCAGGGATGCCCCCACCACCCTGGACCATCAAGAGCTCATTGATCTTCATGGCCAGGCTGCCATGTACAGCTCCCTGTAGGTCAATTAAGAGAGGCTCTTTTAAATTAAAGAAGACTTAATTAAATGGAAAGACACCCCATATTCATGGATTAGAAGACAATATTTTAAGATAGCAAAGCAATTTACAGATTCATTCATTATCAAAATTCCAATGACTTTTTTTTCAGACATGGAAAATTCAATTATCAAATTCATATGGAAGGGCAATGGATCCTTAATAGCCAAAAACATCTTGAAAAAGAACTAATTTGGAGGACTCGCACTTTCCGATTTCAAAACTTGTTGCAAAGCTACAGTAATCAAAACAGTGTGGTACTGGCATAAGGACAGAAAAATAGAGCAATGGAATAGAATTGAGAGTCCAGAAGTAGACGCAAACATCTTTGGCAAATTGATTTCAACAAGGATACCAAGGCCATTCTATGGGGAAAGAATAGTCTCTTCAACAAATGGTGCAGGGAAAACTGGATATCCACATGCAAAAGAATGAAATTGCATCCCTACCTCTCACCATATACAAAAATTAACTCAAAATGGATCAATGATCTAAATTTAAGAGCTCAAACCATAGAACTCTTAGAAGAAAACATAGGGGTAAATCTTCATTATACATTTGGCAATGGATTCTTAGATATGATGCCAAAAGCATCAGCATCAAAATTAAAAACTTTTTTTTTAAAGATTTATTTTAATTTATTTATATATCCCCCCTTGCTGCTTGTGCTCGCTGTGTTCATTTTTGCTTTGTGTTTTTCCATGTCTGCTTATCCCCCCTGCTGTGTCAGCTCACCGCGCGGCGGCTTGCCTTCGCCAGGAGGCCCCAGGAACCGAACCCGGGGCCTCCCATGTGGTAAACCAGAGCCCAACCAATTGAGCCACAGCCGGTTCCCAAAATTAAAAACTTTTATGCATCAAAGGACATTATCAAGAGAGTGAAAACACAACCTATGGAATGCGAGAAAATAGCTGCAAATCACCACTGGGGTGGGGAGGAGGTCAGGCAGACCAGCTTCATGGACATGCGACCAGTGCACTTGCCCGTGGTTCTGTGCTCAGAAGGGTCCCATGCTTAGTTTGAGGCTCTTCTATCCTCCTCCTGAAATTCTTAATAATTTTTTATAAATAAGGGGCAATGCATTTTCATTTTACACTGGGGCCTGAAAATTATGCAGCCATTCCTGGTGACAGCAAATATGAATGGATAGAGCAGCAGTGGCCAGAGCATGTTAGGATTTGTAGGCCCAATTAAGGAGTTTGGATGTTTTAAAATAAGTGTGATGGGAAACCATTGAAGGGTCTTAAGCGAGGAGAGATATGATGTGATAATAGTGGTCCAGTTGAAAGATGTTGATAGCTGGGGTTAAGGTAGAGGTGGTAGACATGGAAAGGGCTGGGTTAAGATCTATTTTAGAGCTTGTCAGAGACTAAATTGCAGCTTACTCTAAAAGAAACTTAATAATTTTAGGTGGTAAAATGTCAGCTAAATACAACTCTATTGTTCATCAAAGGAAAGCAGTTTATATATCTCTTAAAAAATCAGATATACAGAGAGGTTAGGCAGCGGTTACATCTTTCTTCTCTGTGCTCTCCTTGCTACCCAGCTCCCAGTGGTGGTCAGCTCAGGTCTCAGGGGGCTTTTTTTGTTTTTGTTTTTAGATTTATTTATTTATTTCTCCCCTCTCCACCCTTGTTGTTTTGCGCTCGCTGTCTGCTCTCTGTGTGTTCTTTTGTATCTGCTTGTCTTCTCTTTAGGTGGCACCGGGAACCGATCCTGGGACCTTCCAGAGTGGGAGAGAGGCGCTCAATTTCTTGTGCCACCTCAGCTCTCTGGTATGCTGCATCTCTTGTTGTCTTTCCTCTGTCTCTTTTTGTTGTGTCATCTTACTGCGCCAGCTCTCTGCTGGGGCCAGCTCACCGCGTGGGCCAGGTTGCCTTTCACCAGGAGTCCCCGGAAATCAAACCCTGGACCTCCTATATGGTAGACAGGAACCCAATCGCTGAGCCACATCCGTTTCCCCCAAGGGGCTTTTAAATCATCATGGCAGCAGGGAAGTCATCAGAGGCAAGGAGTGCTAAACTTCTCCAAGTTCAG
>PVKH010027833.1:0-12949 GCA_004027955.1 Chaetophractus vellerosus | reverse complement strand
ACTGTTTGCCTCTACCCTTTTTCCTGGTCCCTCTACTGAGATGAGATGGAGGGGTGGGGCGGTAAGCAAGAATATATTTACTGTCAAAAGAAGCAAAACGCCCCAAGTGTGCTTATTTCTAATTAAGGTAGTCACGGACTAGGTCTCTCTTTGGATTCTTACACCTGTCCCGTTGTAATGTTGAGAAAGCAAAATGAAAAGCAAAAATGTCAGTGATATTATTTTTCTCCAATTTAAGAGTATAATAAGTTTAGTCTAGAAATATAAAAGCAAGAATAATTCTTGTTACTGGAACAATTAAAAGAACAATACTTATTACTAGATAAGGCAATAATGCTGCTGGATAGCATAGTTTCAATAATTCTGAAGCTCTAACTTTACCTTGTTTATCCCAGAAAAAGTGAAGACAAGTAATGACAGTTGCCAAATAGGAGTAATACAGCTGTTATCAAGTAAATGTTTTAAATGCCTAAAGGCAGGAAGGAAAAGGAAAATCATTCACAAAGGGCCAGGGATTTCTTCCACAAACGAAAGAGACAATCACATCCCCCCAAATGGCATGTGGAATACAGAGTTAAATTGGTCTTTTCCTAGAGCAAATGCCTGCGAACTAGTCTCTTAGAGGACTTGCTTTCAAACTATTATGACTATGAACTACAATTAGAGATACATTTAATATTATAATCCAGCATGCAGGCTCTTGTGCACATATATCACTAAAGCATAAGTTTCACAAACCATTATCCTTGCTACTTGAGATACAATTTGAAATTATCTATACTATTCAAATAATTTTTTTAAAATGGCAGCTTCTCAAGAGTTTACTCACATGTTATTTAGCTCCACACTGTAGATTTTCCTAAAGCCCAGACTAAGTGTAAGCCAAACCTTTCAGAAGATCATGGTCAAAAGAATCTAGACCTGAAATTATCTTTGCGCTTGAAGAGATGGTAAATATCATGTAATCTAGTACATTTCAAACTGTGCTCAGGAGTAGGGGCAAACAGAGTAGAGGAGGTTTTCTACCTACTCCCACATCCCACCATTCCATCTCCAAAAAGAAAATGTCTGATTTTACTTATTTTACAAACAAAGCTTGCAGAGGAGACTTCATTTGAACAAAGAGCTATGTGGCTGAAAGAACAGATAATCCAAACTTGTTCTTTTTCCATCTGAGAAACTGACATCCAGGAATGTTCAATCATTCATCTATATCCAGGGGAAGTGCCAGAACTTATAGCTGGGGCTCTGGAATTCATTCAACGCTTACTGTGCCATGTACTATTAGTAGTTACCTGGAGCAGTAACTTTATTTTGATCTGTCAAAATAAAGATATATCTAGGGGCCATCCAGAGATAAAAGCTGGCTCTAAGGAATAATTTTCCAAAAAGTAAGAATAACTAAAATGACAGAAAATTATATATTATAATTGAGATGAAAATTTATTGGAGTCACAGTAAATAAAGAAATTACCATGAAGAGATCCTCTCGGCTTTAGTTTTTAAAATCTTATAACTAACTTTAAAAGAATAAAAATAGTAATTCTTTTATAAAAGACAATTAACAAACTACTGAACTTACTTTTGTGGTTTGCAAACTGAACTATATTTATGCTTAATATACATAATGTTTTATTTGTAATTTTCTCTACACGTTATACACTAAGAGTACCTTAATAGTACAACAGGGCAGCATATTATACACACAAACATGCATGAAATATCCATGTTGCACACACATAAGAAACATGTTAAGGATAATTATAATTTTTCCATAAAGATTTGCTAACACAAGACTATTTATTTGAAATATGAGATTTTTTTTTGAGATAAGTATATTTAGGACTACAAAAGAACTCTACTTATTTTTCTCCTTCACCAACTTCCCAAAAGATAGTTCAAAGGTCTCAATGTGTTTTTTAGTTTTGGTGCTATCATTCTGAAAGTAGTCAGGGTGTACTTATCTTCCTACAGCATACAGTACTACTACTCTAGGCTTACTGAAGTGTGTCTCTAATTCTGTTCACATTTCAACTTTAACCAAGCTGAAAGCTCTCTCTGAGGTTATATTGTACCTCAAACACATCCTGTTTCAGTCTCTAGGGGAAAGACAGGTTCAGAATGCCAAGCAGATTCCTTGTGGCTGAGAAAAGACAATGTCAGGGTCTGGTGAAGGAGTAGGAGTTTCAATTCTTCTACTAAAACTCTTTTTTAAAAGTTCGGAATGTTACTTAGTGTAGAGACATTCAATTTAACGGTTAATAGGGGTAAAAACACACTTTCTTAACCTTTTCAGAGGAAAAACAAGATAATGAAGCAAACAACTTTGAACACATTATTCCAGGACTAAATGTTCACAGATAACTGTGATGAGTTATCGTCCGCTGAAAGAACACATAAAAATATTTAGTTAGTTGCATTTTTTTTGCCACTTGGAAAACAATAATTTACCAGTGCCAAACCTTAAAATGAGCACTCAAATTAATTATGGAGCTATTTGTGATTTGAATTTCTCCCAAAAATGTAATGAAGTGAGTATTCTCTGAAATAGGGGTCACTGTTTAAAATCAGCCAACATTTGGCATGTTTTGTGGTTCTGCTTATGCTCCTTGGCAACAACATTACAGCTAACCAGGTTTTTTTTACTGCTCTTTCTTGGTGTGTTTGACAATTCCTCACTCCCACAGTCCTTTAACATGGGGCTTCCCCAGTTAGAGATGCAGATCTCATGCTGAGCCCATAAAACAATTAGTGGGAGGCCTTGGCATTGCATTCAAAGACCTTTATAAAAAGCCAATGTGGCTGGCTGTGTGAAATTTGACGTGTGGGGAGCCCCCATAAACTCTTTAATGGAAACTGGGGGCTTCTTCTGGAAAAGGTTGAGAAGCTGGGCACTCGCTGTGTAATTAATATAGTTAGTTAACAAGAGACAATAAGCATTTCAATAAAAATAGTCAGAAGGCAATAAAAAACCCTGAAAACACTGTGCAGTATTTTACATTTGTAAGAGTAGTTGAAATCATTGTTCTTTATAAAGAGGGAATTCTTCATATATTCCTAAGGTTGTTTTCTGTTAACTTTAGAAGAATCTGTCAGAATGTCCTGTAAGGAACGAATACACAAAACACGATTAACATCTCTTTTCCTCTTTTTCAACGTACCACCACTTCTGTTTGTATGTAAAATAGCATTCAGAGACTCTCCCTAGAAATTCGGAACCCAAAGACAGGGGCATAATAATCTAATACAGAATTTAAAGAGAATTATTAATATTAATAAAAAACTGAAAGACTTTCAAAGAGTATAAGAATATGATAGTAAAATTAAAGCATTGCCCCTATTTTTTTCACCAGCTTTTACCAGAGTAGGGAAAAATGACTCGGAGAAACTCCTAATATAACAGCATGATTCTAGTCATCCTCTTAGGATGACATATTTAGAAAATTTAACCTCTTTTCTTTGGTAGTTCCCCAATCCCATATCAAAGCTTGAATGATGGATCACAGAGTTTGGCCATAATATAGAGAGGGCTCAACCTAAGATAAAAGAGAAATCCCAACAATAGAAAAGAATAAGGCCTACCCGCTTTGGCCATGAGAGAATATGTGAAGTAAAGACAGATGGACAGCAAGGCAATCAAATTTAAGTGGCCTCACAAAACCTTGCTTTGTAGGTTGGAACCTGTCTGGGGGATTGGTTAAAGAGGCAACTTCGTCAAAATATCCAGTTAGATATAAGGTACCAAGAACTTTTCATCTAGAGACTCTTATCTCAGGTATAACATAGGGGAGGCTGCAGGCCTCTAGACAAGGTTTATCAAACATCAGATGAAGACCCATTAGTAGGTTACAAAATCAAATTTTCTGACTACCAGTTTTTAAAAATTATTACAAAAAAATAAAAGTTATGCGAATATTCTCGCTGTCCTGATTTTGTGATAATCAGGGTAGGCTAAACATTGGCTATATTAGAATCCATGCATGTGTCCCCAGACCTAGTTTTTCTCCCTAGGTCTGGTTTTTAGGATGCTGGTGATAAACTAAGCCTGATTTATTATATGGCCATCCTGTATGGGAAAAGACTGTAGCTCTGGGTTTCTTTGGTCAACCTTAAGAGATATAGCAGGGAGACGGATGTGGCTCAAATGGTTGGGCGTCCGTCTCCCATATGGAGGGACCTGGGTCCAATCGCCAGGACCTCCCGGTAAAAATTTAAAAAAGAAAAATATAGAAGGTGCATGGGCCACCAGGCCCTGTGCACAGGTGAGCCACCAGGCCCCACAAGCGAGCGAGCTGTCAGGCCCTGTGCCAGGCTGCACCATCAGGCTCTGCAAGCCACACAACAAGACGATGACGTAACAGGAGAGTGACACAAGGGAGAGCCAAGACGAGACACACCGAAAAACCCGCCTCTCTCCCACATTGGACGTTCCAAGGATCGAATCCCAGCGAAGACAGGAAGAGAAGGATGAGAAGAGAGGGCAGGAAATGGACACAGAGAGTTGCCTAGTGAATGGACACAGAAACAGCAAAACCGGGGGGGGGGTGGTAAAAATGGATGAAAGTAAATAAATAAATAAATAAATCCTTTAAAAAAAATGTATAGGGGAGTAAGATACGAACTATAGTTAGTAGTGATATTTTGACGATGCTCTTTCATAATTTGTTAATAAATGTTTCACAATAATTCAAAGTATTTGTGGTGGGGTGATATGTGGGGGCCCTTTATGATATTATGCATGTTTGTTTGGTAAGTTCATGATGTTTACTGAACACTTATAGTTTATGTATGTTCATGTATGAATGAGATACTTCAATAAATTGTTTAATAAAAAAAATAGAAAGTTGTGTCTCAAGGAGCAAAGATAGGTATTGGTTTGCAAAACTTTTGTTTCAGTTAGGTACACATGTGCACAAGAGCATGCATGCTGGATTAAAATATAAAATGTATTTTAATTGTAGTTCACAGTCATAAAGTTCAAAAGCAGAAGAAGAAGACCAACTATAATTTCAACTCTGCATCCTACATGATATGGGAATATTAATGCATCTTGGAAACGGGTGGCTGCAGATAGATATGCCTAAGGCTGTACCCATAACTGGGTACCCACAATTGGGAGTGACTTGCAGCAGGCTAGGATCAGGATGAAGGGTTGCATTATTTGAGTCAATGGTACCTACCTACATAATAACTTCACCCCTTCCGGCCAAAAGAAATACAGAAAGAACTGGCCACTCCTCAACAGACACATGGCCAGGCAACATCAAACCAGGCTCCCAAGTGGAGAGAACCCACAATGCTGGAGAGAACCCTGAATGGAACCACTGCCACTGCAGAAGTACACTCCCTGTGACAACTGCAGATGCCATCTACAGAGTAATAAGGGAAGGTTTAAGGGAAAATAAAAGATTAAGTATTTACACCAGACTGAGCCAATCAAAAGTGGTTTAAACCCAAAGATGTACTGTGTTGCTAAAGGGGGGTAAGGGGGGGGTATGAAAAAGTGTGCAAAATGTATGCTATGGACCATGGTTGGTGGTAATAGTCTGATGATATTTTCCCATAACCTGTAACATATATTCCACCAAGGTATAGTGTGTTGGTGAAAGGGTGTTGTATGGGAATTCTACGGATGTGCATGATTGTTTTGTAAGTTCACAAGCTCTGAAATAAAAATATATTTTAAAAAATAATAGGGTGGGTTGGGGGAAAAAATCACCAAATGTAAGATATGGACTACAGTTAGTAATATTGTGATGATGCTCCTGCGTAGTTTGTAATAAATGTTTCACAACAATGAGAGGTGTTGGTGGTGGAGTGATGTATCAGACCCTTGTATGATGTTATGAATGTTTATTTTATAAGGTCACAACTTTTACTATAAACTTATTGCTTATGTATGTTCATGCATGAATGATAGACTTCATAAAATCTTTTTTTTAAAGTGGTTTAAAAAATATTATTAATTGGCAAGGTTATATTTTTAATAGCCAAGTAGTAAGCAAAGAATGAAGTACTGAAGAAGTTTAAATCCATCAGCAATAATACAGAATTTGCATTTCTGTCTGAGTAATCATGAGTACAACTACCTTCTTCCTACATCTATCATTTAAAAGGAGGCTACACATGACAATAAATAACAAATTATTAATGCAATATGATATATGTATGTTTGTACAATTTTAATAGAATTGCTTCAAGGCCTAAGTTTGAGCAAAATTAGAGAACAATAACGTTCATTCCAGAATAATCAAGAAAACACTTTTGTTGTTATTTGTGGAGTTGTTGGTAAGATCAAGTGTGACTGTGCATTAAGGCAAAGTAATAAAAATAATCAAATAAATTATACATGAAAATTTGTATTTTATTTACCTAACATTTATCATTCTTTTATATTAATATATTCGCTTTGTTAATGTAAATGTGTCTTGATTTCAAAAATTTTACTTTAAAAAGATTTAACATTTGCCAAATTGAATAAATATATTCAAATTACTTTAAAAATAAGTTTAGAATTATATTTTGCAACTTGGCACCAACTAGAAAAGACAATTTACATATGCTTTTGTGTTGAGTATGGAGGAAGGTGAGAAAGGGTGATTCAAAATAGTTCTGATAACTATCTCTCTACAGGCTTTTGCAGAACAAATTTCAAATAATTCACTTTCTTTCCAGGATGTGGTTTTAGTTCATTATAAAAAGAGGGAGAAAAAATGTAAGGGATGCTAGAAAGTCAATGGCAATGAAAGATGGATGATCAAATATTCAATTTTAATGACTCTGTAGCATGGACAGGTGCTTTAACTTACAATATCTTCAAAGCTACAAATGAAATCCAAGCCTGCTAAGGCTGAGGAGGTCATAAAATTTTTTTTAAATAATGGGATAAATCATTTTAAATGATCTATATTCTACAGCAAGACTTCAATTTTGGATGAACAAAATCTCCATAAAAGGTATTATGCAACCATTAGCTTCATTATGTGTCATAATAAATTACGTTCATACAATGCATTACTAAATATATGCACATTTTTTCATTTAAAAATGAAATACATTTTTAAACCTTACAATTCCAATTAAGGATAGAATCGTAGACTGCTTTTTTAGTCAAAATTGGATTAAATACATTTCACTTTTAATTAACCTGTATGGTCTCTCAGTTCCTTAATCTCCACGATCACCTTCTCTCTTTATTTCAGTTACTCATTTCCATGGTCAGATCCTGAATATTATTATCACCCCCAAATGCCTCATTTCAAAATTCATTTATTCAAACATTTTAAAGAAACCACCATCTTCTCTTCTCCTGATTACTCATTCAACTATATCCACTAAGTCTATTCTTTGACTTCATTGGAACCTCAAGTTCATTGACTCCCTAACTCTCGAGAATCCATCATCTTCTCCTTCCTTTGCATGCTATCTGGTTGTAAGCACTGGAGTTCCTCAGGTCAGAGATAGGCTCTCTCTTCAGCTCACTCAGTGCTCTTTCTAGATGAACCCATCCTGGCTCATAGCTTCAAACACCAATGGTGATGTCTAGCCCAAATTTCTGTGTTCCAGGCCTGTATATTCCAACCCAATGTTCCAAAGCGACTCTCATTTTCTTAACCCACAAACCTGGTCCTTGTTTAGCGTCCAGAGAATGGGCCCTTTCAGTTGTACAAGCAAGAAATCTAGAAGTCATCTTTGAGACCACCCTATTTTCACCCTATTTTCTAAACAACGAACAGATCATGACCATGTTATAGTCTATGTATCCTTCAAATTTGTCCACTTCTCTCCATCTCAATGACTAACCTTAAAGCCTTCCATGACCTGCCTGCATAGGTCAAACCCCTAGAGGTACTCACAGCACCATATACATCTCCTTCATACCATTTATCAGAATTGTAATTTTACATTTTGCTGTGAGATTATTTGAATGATGTCTCTTTCCACTAGACCTGCACTATCCAATATAATAGCCACTAGCCATGTGTAGCTATTTAAATGTAAGTTAATTAAACTTACATAAAATTAGAAATTCAGTTCTTCAGTTGCAATAGCCACTTCAAGTGTTCAATATCTACATGGGACTAATGGGGATTTTTTTTAAAGATTTTTTATTTATTTATTATATATGCCCCCTTTCTGCTTGTTCTTGCTGTGTTCATTTTTGCGTTCTTCTGTGTCTGCTTGTCTCCCTCCGCTGCGGTGGCCCGCCGAGTCAGCTCACCGCGCGGCGGCCTGCCTGCTCACAGGGACTTTCCCTGTCTGCGGCGGCTTGCCCTGCCCATGGCGGCTTGCCTTCTCAAGGCGGTCTGCCTGCTTAAGGAGGCCCTGGGAACCGAACCCGAGGCCTCCCATGTGGTAGACCAGAGCCCTACCAACTGGGCTACAGCCGGCCCCCCTAATGGGGCTTTTGTATTGAACAATATAGATATAGAACATTTCCATCATCGCAGAAGTTCTACTGAACAGTGGTGCATAAAATTTGAGCTCCAAGAGAGTAGGGACTATGTCAATTTGTACCCACCATTCACCAACTATTACTTACCACAGAGTCTGGAACATAGTAGAACCCCAAAGATCACTGACAGCCAGCAACACAGCACAGTTTTTGGTGAAAAAACTTTGCATTGCTGACACCTCAATGTGGACTTCTCCTAGCCTAAACACTGTGAGCCAATTAATTCCTCTTGTTTAAGTCAACACATTTTTAGTAATTATTTAAGCAACAACTAAGATAGTAGTTGTGATATTTAACACACACAGACACATACACATACACACAATGAATTAATGAGAAGATTCATAAAGAAAATGGAACACTGGCCATATATCATCTTCTAAAACTACATATATTGTTTAGCATATCTCTTTATCATTCTTAGAACCTCTTGAGAAAGCAGAACAAGGCTGACTTTCTTAAGCGACTAAGAGTACTGAAAACGTGATGAGACACAAACATGAAAACATAAGGACTATCCAAGAAAAATTAAATATGCATGTATCTTTGTTATTCAAAGGAAAATATGGTAAAAACTAAAGATTATAATAATGCCATTTATTAATGCAATGCCTTCTTCTGACATTTCTGTCATGTTAAGGAGCTCATTTTATTGCAGCAGTTCCCATCCTTACAAGGGTTAATGAAAGGAAGGGATCTTTCCAAAGTAAAAAAAAAAAAGTTATCAGCAATGGCAGAAATTCTGAATGTCATTCCAAGGGTTTTGTTGTTGTTGTTGTTAATCTTAGGACTCATTACTGTCTCTTAGATAAGTAAGTTTATAAGTTAATAATGTAAATCTCATAGCATCTGTTTGTTGAAATGAAGAGGGAAGCGGAATGTGTACGCAATCTGCTTGTGAGCTACATAATCCATATACGTTGCCCCCTTGAAAAATATTTCTTAATGGAATCCTCACTAACTGTAACTAAAATTATCTTTTTTAAAATGTAAATTATTCCTCATCAACCCAAGGAATGTCACCACTTCCAAATGCAATATAACTTTTAAACTGTATTTAAAAGTGATTTTTGTCCATGAGTTGTAAGGATTGAGGGGAAAATGGCCTTTGAAAATTGGCTGGACAAACATTTTTTAAATCACACCATGACTGAAAGAAAATGAAACAAAATAGGAATGATGTGCATGAAATACTGAATTAAAACTTAACATTTAACTCTGACCAAGAATCACTCTCCCTGGGTTTCAGGATCCATATTTGCATTGAAGAGATTCGACTACTTTTAATAATTCTCAAATGAGTTGGGAAGAGAAAAAGGCCCTCTCTAAGAGGACATATCAGAATTACCCATGAGGCTTTCTAAAGCTACACAGGATTCCTAGACCCCTTAATTTCTCATAGCGTTTCTAATACATCCCTGCTGGTAGAAGCAGATGGTTTTCTACCAAAGATCTGTGCTCCCCTCACAGAAGTGAATTGTTGTTGGGAAGCAGTGGCCCATCATATTCCCCACCCCCCATATTAGGTGGGAGTCGGGTGGCTGATTCTCAGCAAAGGGATGTGAGTAGAGATTATGTATATTATTTTGGGGCTTAGGTAGATAAAAAGTAGATGGGTCTTCTATACTCTCTCTCTCTTCCTCCATATGTCATTTAGCTGGGGACCCCCAAGGCAACTTTGTAAGCCATCTGCTGAAGGTGGGAGGGCCTCTCTCAACCTGGGTCCCCCACCACCTCACCTACACCCACCCCATACCCTGCTACCAGTAAAAAAAACTCTCACTTTGTACCTTACATAAGTGGGAAATACGTATTTGTTGTGTTAATCCACTAAGATTCGGGGATTTATGTGTTACAGGAGCTATGTTAAACCTTAGCAAATCCACCCCCTATGGGGGCATACCCCCATAACACGGTCCAAGATTGAGAATTAATGCCACGGAGAACCACCATCAGTAATGGTAGCACATACTATCCCTTAAATGTACTGGAGCAGAATAAAGATTGAAAATGCTATGTCTGTAACATTCTCTAATACTTTTCAAATCTCTAATCTCTGGACATCAGTTATCAAGGCTTAATCTGGATACCCTTGTGCAACAAATGGACACAATTTAATATCATATTGTCTCCTCAAATGATTTGGCAAGTATCATGAGTTCAATAAAATGTCCTAAGTTTCCACAAACTACACCAATGACCACAGTTCCTATAGGAGTCCTGGAATCAGAAAAATAATTTCCTTTAAACTCCAGCAAAACTATGTTAATTGTAATTCATAAATACACCATGATATTAATGACTCCTTGGCACCTTCCTGGCTTTCTTCTCTGTTCATATCGGCCGCTAAACTTACTTTATGTTTCAAAACACAGCTTAAGTGTCACTTCTCCTTAGTAAACTTCTATCCACCCTCATTCCTAAATAGAGTTAATCATTCCCATCATTCCTATGTCTTGCCCTTTTCACACAATAGTGTGATTCAGTGGTTTACACATCTATTCTGTCTTCCAGACTCACTGAGAAAGTGCTGAGTCTCATTCATTCTCTGTCTGGCACCAAGCCAGTAAAATTTACACTTTAAATAAACCTTTATTAATTAATGAATGAATGATTTCTTCCACTCATTCCATTAATATGTATCAAATATCCAAAAATAGGTCAATGAGATGAAAAATGGTATTATTTTGTGTTTGGCTTAATTACTGGATAAGTCAATTTACTAAGTTGTCTTTTTTATTATTAACAATTTTTAAACTGAATTATCTGAAAAAAGCTAAATACTGTAGTTTAACAGTGTTTTAGAAACAAGCAATTGCACCTTAAAAATATAGTTATAAATTGTATCAACATCCAAACTTATGTATATGAATTATTTGACTTGCTTGTGTCTACTTTTTGTCTTTGGTTTCTAATGGCAGGAAAGAACTCAAAAGACTTCAGTTGACTTCAGTGAATACACCTGGGGTCCCTACTAGGCTCAAAGCATTATTATCACCTGAGGTATTTACTTTTTTCTTTGATTTTGAGAAATTAAAAAAAAAATACTGCAGAGAATATTATAAAATGAGACATCCTTGAAGTGAAATAGCTTCTAATGAGGCCCGAAGGGTCTCAGAGAAAAGACGACGGGAGTACCTTTCCTTATCTCAGAGTCTTTTAGTTGCCATATATATATCTCAGCCTTACAAGGCACACAGCCTAATGCAATACCAGAGTCTTTAGTGTGAAGGTTCACCGAAAAATCCAGTATTGGATCTGGGGGCAGACTTTAAACTAGACTTGCAAACTCAAAATACCTTATAAAGGCTCTTAAAATTTTTAAGAAATCTTCAACTATGGTATTCTTACATAGATGTTAGTGAACGAGAATGCCACTTTGGGACCCAGCTCAGAAACTCTTTGTTCTAGCTACAGAAGCAACTTAGAGGGAAATATGAAAATTAATTAACATTCCAGGGATCCCAAACAACCGCAGGCACCTGGAGGCACAATGGGCCCCACAATCTACAGCCATTCAGCCGTGCAGAGGTTTCTGAGTGGGTTGGTCCAGAACTGACCTTAAAGATGTGCCAAGGCCATCTTCTCTACTGTAACATACCTCTTGCAACATCTCACAGATGATTACAATGAGAAGGAGAAGCAACTAATAGTATGTAAAATCAGGAAGAGGAGGAAGGAAAAATGAAGTTGGGAGAAAATTTTTAGGAAAGCATCTTCATAAGCCTACTAAGCAAGGAGCTATGCATCAGCTATCACACAGTGCTGACTCTGTGCTTGGTATTGTTCTAAGTACTTTACACACACTGAGTCTTTTCATCTTTACAACAGTCCCACGAAGTGGGCATTAATACTAACCCCATTTTATACATGAGGAAACTGAGGCACAGAGCTAATTAAGCAACGTGTCAAAGAAGGTCACACTCTCATAAATGGCAGAGTCAGGGAGCCTTGTTCTGATTTTGGACTCTAGTCCCTACACTACATCTGCCTCTCATGTTGGATATCAGGCCTGGAAAAAGCTAGAGGGGAGTAAGATCGTGGGGCATAGATAAGAACTCTGGACATGAAGGAATTAATAAAGCAAAGAATATAGGTTTTCATAATTCTTTTAAAGAGAAACAACATCTGACATGAAAGCATTAATCAGGCACCACTGGAACTGATGAAGAGTCCTGTCTTCTACTGCAGATATCTATCAGTCCAGTCTTTACTCATGACTGAACATTTGAAATACCTTCCATAATAAAAGGATTGTGGTTACAGATAGAAATTTGGGAATCATCAACATGCAGATAGTAAGCAGAGCCTTGAGAGTGATATCATTAGGGAGATGGAGTAAGAAAAAAAAAAAGAAGAGAAGTTGATCTGAACAAAATCTTAAGAAGCTCTAGCATTTAGAAGTTCAGGATGAGAAGCAAGCAAGAGAGATGAAGGAGCTGAGAACAGGAAGATAACCAGGAAAAAAGAGCTCACAGAGGCCATAAGAAAACT